>JBAKGM010031352.1:0-20536 GCA_037177215.1 Asparagus racemosus
GAAAGGGATATACGTGCTGATATGAAGGGGCATGATGGTGAAATGTTTTATGAGTATTTAAAATTAGAACAAGGAAAGAATCCCTCGTTCACCTTCAAGATTGATGCAGATGAGGAGCAAAGGATTACTCGTTGTTTTTGGTCTGATGCAATTTCAAGGCGGGCTTACAAATTTTTCGGTGATGTTGTCATCTTTGATACTACTTATAACACTAATCGCTATGGCCTAATATTTGCACCAATAATGGGGGTTAACAATCATGGTCAAACAATTGTCTTTGCTTGTGGATTTTTAAGTCATGAGAGCGTTGACGACTTTGTTTGGTTATTTACTCAATTTTTGGAAAGTATGCCTAGTGGTGCCCCAAAGGTGATTATAACCGATCAAGACCCAGCTATGACCAAGGCATTCCCTCTTGTCCTTCCAAATACTTTTCACAGGTATTATAATTTGTATATATTATTGAAAATATTTATATACATAGCCTTTCTTCGTAACACTTTATTTTCTGCTTTTGACAGGTATTGTAGTTGGCATATATTAATGAAGTTTTCTGAGAAAATTGATGCAGTGAAGTATAGTATTTATAAGAGTGAGTGCTCGGCTTGCATTTGGAAATTAGAGACTCCTGAAGAGTTTGATTTACACTGAAGTATAGTATTTATAGTGTAGGGAGCTATTCATAGCCTTTAGGAGGTGAAACTATTGAAAAGAACACAAGTTGTGATCTGCCAGAATTGCATATTGGGCGTGACACTTTTTACGTCTGGGCCTAAAACTGTCTCGGCCAAAGAGGTCGGGGGTTCCCCTGTTATAACTGCTCCTTCCCTTTTTAAGACATGTTTAATATCCCATTTATGCGCTTAGTGGGTATTTTTCAAGTATGTAACCACCCACTAATGTAGATAAACATCCCTACGTGTTGAAAAGGTCAAATGGGCCTCATAAATAACAATAAAACTCCTATAAAATATTTTAAACACTTTTGGTGTCTCGACAATGGCCGAGACACAATAGGTGTCTCAGACATGCATGTGCCAATTTTACCTTGTGGTTGATTTCCTTAGACTTTGATGAGTCGTTCTTTCATCTTCTCATGATTAAATTACACTTGGGTTTCATCGGCAATTTTCAATGCCTACAGTCCTGAGCTAAGCCCTCGCCGCCTTGCCTGGCTGCTTCCTCACTCTCCTCTCTAGTCCCCTTGGCAAAGCCCTCGTCAGCCTCATCATTCGAGTCTTCATCCACGACACCACTTCTACCATGTTTGTGTCCCTCACCTTGTTTCTCTATCTCTAAGAGGGACTCCAGGTAGTTAGCAACCCTCGAAGGATAGTGAAAGCGATCGGGTACACTCTTCATCTTAGTAGGAAGCTGTGCCTCAAGATAATCATATCCCACCTTACAAGCCAGCGCCACCTCCGCCTTGCCAAAGACACCGTGGTGACAGTCCTCAACGATTTTGATTTGATGAGCATCAAAATCCAAGTGAGTAATGCGGCTTTGGGCCTCGGCAAGGGACGACTCACACTGAGCATTCTCCTCTTGGATCTTTTTGACGGCCGATCGCTCCTCCTCCAGCTCGACCTTCAAGCGCTACATAGCATGGCGATCTGACTTAGCCTGCTCTACGGTGCTATCCATCTCTCGTCTCCCAAGTACTACCTCCTCAGATAAGTGCTTTACCCTCATATTTTGTAGATGGAGCTCGCGCTTGAGCTTGTTGATTTCGATTGACTTTGGGCTATCTGAAGCCTACAAGCAGTCGATCATGCTCTCTCGCACCTCCATCTCTCGACATCAGACACCCAGTTCATCCTCCTTGGTTGACAGTGATAGGAGATCCTTCTCCAGATCAGATTTTAGAGCTTCTAACTCCTCTCGAAGCTTGAAGAAGGAGGCCCCAGTCTGCTCAACTCAGCCAAATAGCTCCTGTTCCACCAACACCCTGCGAGGCTTTGGTGAAGACCAACATTTGAAACTTCCCCTAAAATTTTATCATCACGGGGGAGATAGAATTGCTCCTCCGCCTTCGACTAGGTGAGCCTTGATTCAAGAACTGACCCCTTTTCGTCCAAATAGCAAGTGGGCTTGTGCCTATGCTCTAGATTTGGCTCTTTGTCATGATGAGGATCAACTCTGGAGGACCCTATCAACAACATCCTCATTCAATCCCACTTCTTTAGCTCGATCTCATCGATGCAATGAGGATATGATCAGCCTAGTTCTTCGGTAGGAGATGTCTCCTTTATAGTCGGCTTCTTCCCATGGAGGTGGGTTGACTTAGCAAGAGTATCTGGGCCCCCTTTGTAACTTGGTTGGGCCTCAGCCTCCGCCAAGGTCTCGCCTCCCCCTACGACCTCGGCCATCTAGATTGTAGCCCCCTTTTCTCACACCAGGGACCTATCATCAACAAAGATGACTTCGATCTCCACCATCTTGACCATCTTTTTAGGCCCTCGACTACCTATGTTCCTCGGCCTTTTCTTCTTCTTAGCCTTGGCAGTCGTAGACTTCGACCCCACCAATCTAGCGGCTACATTGATCGCAAGAGTGTGAGCTTCCACTGCCTCCTCAGGGGCTAGATCCTGACGAAGGCATTTCAGCGGCCTCGTCGAAGGCCTCCTTAGCAACCTCGAGCAAGTGAGAACAATGCAAGTTGGAGTCATCCCCTGAAACACACACAAACCTTTCCTCCCAATTATTATTTGACTCAGGGTTGTCGGTGATGATCTTGATGCTTACAAGGTGGCTGAGTAGATTTAGGGTTGGTTCGACTCCCAACAAATGGTAGATAACGACGAATCTCACTAGAGTGGCTATCAAATTCGGCTTCATCTGTGATGGCGACACCCCTAAGACCTCAAAAACACGGCAGATAAAGGGACGCAGTGGTAGGCGTAGACCATACTCCAGATGCTTCACATACACCGGAGTCTGATCCGCATCGTGGTCATAAACTGCCTGTGAGTTCACCAGTGCCATCAAAGCAAAGGCTCGAAGAACATCAAACTTCTCATATAATGCCCTCAACTATGGCACTGTCACTTTGGAGTGAAATTTTTCCAACTAGCCATAATGAATCCTAGTAGCTGAAGTCGCCATTTAAATTATTCTAAGGGATCGCCGAAAAAGATGATCAGATTTCTTTTCATGGTCATAAACCCCCTTTTTTCACAATGGCCGCACTTACAGACAGCTGGGGTGACAACTGTCAATATCACAATGATCGAATCAGTTTCAAACTAACGGCTGAGATCAATCTCATAACTCGGAGTGACCACTTCAAAATCAAGGTACCCTTACCTTAACTAGCTTGCAATCAGGCATGAAAGGTGAGGCGACAGCTACCAAGAATCATACTCTAACGTCAACCACATCACATCACAAGAGACTTTTCAGTCACCCCTTATTAATGCATGCCACAACAAGCCGCTATCTAATTTCACTCAGACTTGGCCCATGCCAAATCCAAGTGACAGGAGCCAACTGGTATGACTCCCAAAAAACCACTAAGTGTTAATCCTCCCGGGAAGTCAACACATCTCATTCCTCACATAATCAGATGAGTTTAGAGCCTAGATGACTCATGTTGTTCCCACGGTTGACTCAGTAGGCCTACAACTTACAGCCGAGTTGAAAGGCTCTTCACTGCCAACTTGACAACTATCGACTGACCACTCTCACAGCCGACTTGACCACCCGACAACTTGTGTAACTGAGTGAAAATTTAGTGGTTGTCAGCCTTCAACCGGATGAATAAAAGAGGTGATAGTAACTCGAACTCCTCACTAGCCGACTACTATTGCATCTATTGCCCTGGCTAAATCATCATTGCTCTAGCCCTCATAGGCTTTATGAATCATCGGACCTCGTCAGCGCCACACATGCCCCATCACTGTCGCATTAAATGCTAAGATGACTCACCCCCTCTGCAGCCGACACCTGTAAAGTAGATGATGATTAAGCCGCCTGTATGGACTCGGCTGAAATTGCCTATTTGCCCCTCTGGATCTGCTATAAAAGTAAGGTGTTGTATGCTATTTAGGGTAAGCGAATTCTACCCAAGAAAACCCTAAAACACTTAAATTCCCTACTCTACTCAAGCTAAAATACTAACTTGATCGTCTGAGGAATAACCGGAGAACCAAACTCTACCCTCTTATGAGTGTTCATGTGCAAGGAAGAATAGTGAGCAACAGAACAAGTCTTCTAAAAGAGTTTGAGCACCCTAACACTCTCATAATCCACAAATTAACCTCTGTGTGATAACTGTCATCAACAGCTGCATTGGGCCACTTCCTTTCAAACTCTACTAAAAGAAGTCTCTCATTCTTCAAAACTTTGAGGGGAAGCAAGGAGTTGAAGGAAGGCATTGGCTGGATGGCATAGTGCAGTGAGGCCTTCAGTGACCTCAAGAGATATTTAAGAACCAAGCCTCTGTTAAGTCGCCCTAGAGAAAGAGAAACCTTATATCTCAACCTAGCAATCTCACAAGAAGCAACAAGCTCTGTCCTGATTCAAGAAGAAGATAATGTACAAAGGCCTATATATTATGTCAGCCAGATTTTGAAGGCGGCTGAACTCAACTACACCCTCATCGAGAAGGCCTCCTTCACCCTCATAATTACAGCTAGGAGGCTTCTCCCTCTTTTCAAGCTCACACTACAATGGTGTAGACAAACCTGTCCCTAAAGAAAGCACTCAGTAGTCCTACTACTTCTAGAAGGATGATCAACTGGTCAGTCGAGCTCAGTGGACATGACATATAATTGGAGCCCAGAATGACTGTAAAAGCTCAGGCTTTAGGTAACTTGCTAATGGAGTCATCCACAACAGACGCTGACCCGTCTCTCCTCCTACCAGTCCCTCTTCTAGATGTTGCAGTTCGCAAGGTGACCAAGGCACTTCTTCTTAGAAATACAGTACTCCCGAGCATGATTTGCCTGAGTTCTCATTGTGGTGGTTACTAAAGGTGGACGGATCCTCTAGAAAAGGAGGCAGTGGGGCTGGATTAGTTCTATGTGGCCCCAATGGGTCCACACATAATACTCAATCGCTTTCGAATTTCCAATCTCAAATAACGAGACTGAGTATGAAGCCCTCTTGGCAGGACTCCAAGTCGCCCTAGCAATTAAGGCTAAGCTCATCTACATCCTGGCCAACTCCCAACTTGTCTACCATGTAAGGAGAGATTATGAAGCCAACGACTCGAGGATGATCTAGTATCTAAAAGTGATCAAAGAGCTCTTAGGCAATTTCAAAGAGTTCAAAATCACCCAAGTTCCCCACGCCCTCAACACTCAAGTAGATGCTCGGGTCTTCCAGCTCAGGTAAGAGTTAGGGCCCGTGTATACGGATACCCTCAAAAGTCCTAGGATCTTGGAAGCTCCAACCAATGCAATCATGTAGACTAAAGCCTCAATGGAGCCCTGTTGGATGGACCCACTCATCCAGCATCTAGCAGGAGGGACCTCGCTAGAGAATACTACTAAAGCAAGGAGTCTATAGAGAATTTCTCGAAGATATCTCTTGATCAATAACTAGCTTTATCGAATCTCATACTCCAGCAGTAGTGTAGGGCACTATCTTTGATGTTTCCGGCTAGGAAAGGCCAGTTATGTTATGAAGGAGATTCATGAAGGAACTTTCGGGAATCACCCAAGAGCTAGAACTCTAGCCGTGAAGATGATTCGACAAGGTTACTATTGGCCCACTATCTTAGCCGAGTCCAAAAGACTCGTCTCTAAGTGCAAGACCTGTCAGATCTTCTCAAGTATACTGCGAGCTTCAGCAACTGAACTCACTCCTCTCATAAGCATGATTCCTTTTGATCAAATGGGATTAGATTTATTGAGACCTTTCCTAATAGTTTTAGGGTAACAGAAGTTTTTGATCATTGCCATAGACTATTTTACAAAGTGGATAGAAGCTGAGCCTTTGGCCAAGATCGACGAGAGCAACACCACCAATTTTGTGTGGAGATCAATCATCTAAAGATTTGGAGTCCCTACTTCTTTCATCACAAATAATGACACTCAATTTGACAATAAAGGCTTCCTTAGTTTCTGTGAGGAATGGAAGATTCAGCTCAAATTCACTTCAGTTGCACACCCAAAATGCAACAGGCTCGTAGAGGCCACGGACAAGTGCATACTCCAAGCTCTAAAGAAGAAGGTAGATAAAGCTACTGGGAGCTGGGTTGAAGAGCTGCCTGGGATCTTGTGGTCATACTAAACCACCTAAAAAATCTCCAAAGAGGAAACCCCATTCAAGCTAACATATGGAGCAGAAGCTGTCGTCCCAATAGAAGTCGACATGCCAACCATCCTACTGTAGCGTTTCGATGAAGAGTCGAACTCGATTGGGCTAAGAGTCAGACTCAACCTTATTGATGAAGTTTGAGAAAACTCACTCAGATCATAAGTCATTAATCAACAGTGCATTGCCTAGCACTATAACAGCTAGGTCCAGCCTTGAAGATTTAACACAGGCGACCTCGTTCTTCGAAAAGCTATCTTTGATAGAGACACCAAGCGTGGAATATTAGCCGCCAACCGGAAGGGGCCTTACATAGTAATCAAGGAAGTACACCCCGACACTTACTGACTGTGAAGTTCTAACTGAAGAATCTTACAACACACTTAGAACATAGAGTATCTCAAAAATATATTTCTAATAAATGTAACTGTAAGACTTCCATGTGATGTAAATACTTTTGAATCTCTTGTGCTATGTTTTTGTAGTTCACATAAGACCTTGGCATCCTTTTGAAATAAAATTGAAGCACGTTTGTCCCTCGACTCGGTCAACTACAACACGTAAGACCTTGGTATTCTTAAGGAATATAACCAAGGAATATCCTCAACTCGGTGGACTACAACACAAAAGACTTTGGTATCCTTTCGGAAAAAATCAAGGCACATCCTTGACTTGGTCGACTACAACATGAAAGACGTTGGTATCCTTTTGGAATAAAACCAAGGCACATCCTCGACTCGATGAACTACAACACGTAAGACCTTGGTATCCTTTCAGAATAAAACCGAGGCACGCCCTCGACTTGATCAACTACAACATATAAGACCTTGTATCCTTTCAAAGTAAAACCAAGGCATGAAGTTGACCCGTCTTAGTTACAAAATTTCTCAAAACAAATTTCGAACATTAGCAACAACCCTAAAATTTGAAGCCAAACTCAAATAACACAAACTACTTACAAATATGTAAGAACACAATCACCAAAGGTACACAGATTGAGTCGACAAAGGGCATCTTTTTATTCATATGTAAAGATATTTACAATACTTGCATTACAAAGATTCTTAAGAAAACAACAACAAAAGACAAAAGAGCTCCTAAGGAGCCGAGCTCAGAGCTGGCACCGAACTTGGAGCTAGAGCAGGACTCGAGCCTGGAGGGGGAACTGTTTCGGGTCTTTTTAGTATTGCAATTAGCTCAAATTATAATAAAATGAATATGATAAAATAAAGAAAATATTTATATTTTCTAGGGTTCTTTTCTGTGTGTCGGTGGAATATCGATCTTATATTCCATTGACGCACTGATTAAGACGATGAGTCTTTTGCTATTGATGAGAACTTAGTTGCTTGGAAAATAACTCAGTCTTCTCTTACAGCTTTGCTCAATAATATTGCAAGTGCGATAGTGGTGATCTCTTTTTGTGTGTGAGTTGATCTCCCTATGATCTGATCGAGGTGGGGCCTCAAAATGAACGACCAACTCTCCTTTTATAGGCTAAAAGAGAGTGTTAATGGCCTTTAATTGTGGATTAAGTGGCTATTAAAATAGGAGATAGCGGGGAATGGTTATTCCCCTAAAAATAGCTCTCAAATGGCTATTTGGTGAGGTTCATTGACTTGGTGAAGTTCGCTGAAGACGTGGCCAAGGGTCACTGAGGATGTGGGTGAATCTTCTTCGAAAGTGGGTGACTTGGTCCACTTCAATTGCCATGAGCGAAGTTCATTGGTTGGCGAACTTCATCTATGAGTTCAAATTTGACACAGAATCTGACTCATGATTTGGCTGACTGATGACGCCTTTTGACTCAGCCTGGGGCGTATTTTCAGAGTCGACTTGCTCCTTAACTTGGTTGAGTAGAGGTGGGATGGGTTGCTTGGCGAGGTTCGCTTGTTTTGTTAGGCGACCCTCACTACAGCTTGTTGTGGGCTCGGCTTTAGGCCCATTCAAATTGTTTAGTCCATGGACATTCACTTAGATCCAAGCTAAACATTAGCCTAGGTAGAAATACATTTTAAATGTCTACAAGACCGCCCCTAGTTTTCATGATCCTACATTTTGACTTGTAGGTAGAATTGAAATAATTTGGGTAATAGTTAGAGGTGTACTGTTGAACGTAGCTTCTTTGGTTGTAGACTCGTATTGAAGGCTTAATGATGCTTGTACTCATCCAATTCCATGTTTGGAACGAAGCTCGCCTTATCCATTGTTGAGGCGAAGTTGGGAAATTAGCGAAGTTCAACTAATTCTAGGTATGAGCAAAGTTTGCTCAATTTCGAGCTATGCAGGTGAAGTTCATTGATTAGCAAAGTTCGCAAGCTGTCAAGACTCAATTTATTTTGAGTTGTGATAGTGAAGTTTGTTGATTATCGATGTTCAGTGGCAGGCAATGTTTGTTGAGATTTGCCTCTGGATTTGCACTGTGATCTGTGACTGCAATCTTTTGATTGAAGATTCACGAGATCTGTTGTAGATTTGATCAAGTTTTAGGCTAAGATTTAGCCTCTTTGTCTGGTCTAATCAAATCTCGAAAGATATGATTTTTCTCAGAAGTTTGGATTTGAAAAAGGCTATAAATAGCAGCCTTCTTCTTCCATCTTCAACGCCTTCATCTCTATCTTCCTTTTCTTCTACATGTCTAAGCCTCCATCGCCTAGATTGGAGATGCTCCTCAATAGAGGAGCTAAAATAAAACAGCTCTAACAGGAGCTTGCCCAAGTGAAGGGCAATCAAGTAGATGAACTCCGCGTACTTCACTGTTTGGCGGAGTTGCTATTGGCTCAAAAGGAGATGATGGGGAAGAACATCGAAAATCAATCGATAGCTTGGAGCGAGTTGAATCGCTTTAGAGATGTGTGGAGCTGTGAGTGCCACGCTCTACATAAGACCGTTTGACGACTGAGATGACAATTGAAGAAGGATCCTTGGAGCTCCACGAGCGAGGACTCTGACAGTAACTAGGTTTCAAAAATATGAACCTAGATCATAATTAGACATCATGTGTTTTTTCGACCTCGACATCAAATTTTGGTTGTAAGAAGTGCTTCTTCCGCTTGACATCCCTCAATTTGAAGCAACGGGGGCACTTTTTGTTAACAGCTTCTTCTCATCCCCTGGCATAGTGCCTAGGGAGGGGTAAGTAGGAGCTATTTTTTCTATAGTGGGAAATTCTATTTTTCTTAGTCTTGTGAGATTGGATGATCAATGGTTGTAGCTTGGTGCAGCTCGTGTATGATCTCTAGCTTTCACAATGCCTATATCTTAGGAATATAGAGTAGTAGCAAATAGCAACAAATATCCATCATCATTATAATTGGATAGTCTACATGTCGCTTTTATATAGTAGAGTCTTTGATCAATAAAAATGAACTTTCTGCCTCTTGAAATTGTCCATCTTTGTATGTTTGATCTATACGTGTACTTTACTTCTGTAGCGAACTTGAACTCTGCATGGAGTTGTTGTGTTGGAAGTGAAGCTTGAGCTACCTTGTGTTGGCGAGGGTCGAATCGTAGTTTATCAGATGAGGTCTTAAACAAATTGAATTGGGACTTTCTCAATTTGGAGACTTAAAGAACTACCAAGTTATTTTAGCGAGGTTTACTATATAGGGTCTCAAACAAATTGAGTTAGAGTTTTCTCAGTTTGGAGACTTAGTGAAATTCACTATGTCATTCTTGCAAAGTTTGCCTAAATACCTTGTTGACTAAGGTGAAGTTTGCTTACTTGAGAAATAGTCACCTGGGTGAAGCTTAGTAAGTTGGTTAGGCGATGCTTAGTGAGTCGAATAGGTGAGGCTCAGCCTAAGAATTTTACAATTCGAATCTTCAGTTTGAGCACCTGAAATCATGGTGAGGTTCATTCAAAATGAGATTCCTAGTGAAGTTTAGGGTGAGATCTTCAGCAAAGTTCGAGGACAAGATCTTCAGTGAAGTTTGGGGGTGAGATCTTCGGCGAAGTTCGAGGTGAAGAATTTTTAATGAAGTTCGGGGTTAGTTTATAAATAGAACTATTTTACCTCCTTCTTCTGCACTTTGATTTTCAAAAATTCTCTAAGTTCCTTAAAACCCTAAATCCTTTAGAACTATTGAAGATTCATCTACCGATGGCTCCTTGTCGTGCAATTTCTAAAGGAAGAGGCTCTGCCAGAGGAGCTCTTTGGCCAAGAGTTGAGGACGCACCAGCACAGCTTCAAATGACTGTGGGTAAGTTTCGGACCCACTCATGGCGGTCTTCAGATCAGCCTAATATCAGCCTATCGGGCTTCGAATGATTCCGTAGGGTGCTTTAAAACTTGATTCGCTGCCAAAGGTGCGATCTTTATGACTACTTGTGGCCATACTAATGAGCTTCCATCATCGGCGACGAAGCTCCGTTAGCAGCCATTAATGGCACTTTATGTGGCAAGCTTCATTTTTCAGGTGAGGCTCGTCACTATTTAGCCTTTTGGGCTTCTACCGTAGACTTTGTTTGTACGGAGATTGCTATTCTGCTTTGAGCGATCCTCATTTGGGTGAAGTTCACCAATTTGATTTGGGTGACATTCACTCGAGTGAGGTTTGCCTGTTTGAATTGGGCGAGGTTAGCCAATTCGGTCCATATGAGTGTAGTTCGCTGTTTTTACTGTGAACTTCACTTCATCTTGTCAACACTTAGTTGATAGAGATTTTCACTTATGAGCGAGGTTCGCCTATGGTGAACTTCGCCTCTAGGCGTGAAGGCTTGATTGATTTCATTTGATCTTCGTCTTCTAACTTGTTTGTTGCTTGTCTCTTTGTGCAGTTTCTTATTCAAGGGCTCCTGTTGACCGCCGTAACCACTATGGTCATGGTGGAACTCATGACCCTGAAGTGGCATATGCCTTTGGTGGGAATGTCCCTCTATTCCTTGAAGGAAGTAGCCAAGAGAGGATCGAGACTATACGATCGAGTGACTATCGAACCTTGCGTGAGATAGTTAGTGACACGAAGTTCTCCTTTCTTAGCTAGGATGCAACAGTGAAGCCTCATTTTCTCTTTAGAGATAGCACTATCGGTGGTAATTCCATATTCAACCGTGAGGAGGAGCATTGATACAATGCCCAAGGAGACTGCCGTCATTACTTATCGGCGATAGAACATCAGGTCTCCATCATATTCTTGTAGTGTCTTGCTGGGCCCTGTTTTATGTGCTATACTCTTACAAATAGGGAAGATAGCATGAACGTGAGCTTCTTGACACATGGCGGCAACTTTCACCAAGGAGGGCTCTACGGAGTCAATATCCTAGGCCTACGTCCAGGTTTTGTTAATGAGGATGCTCCTATTAATGAAATTACCATTGTCCTGAACACCTTTGGGAGCAAGCTTGCCAAGACTGAAGCACAATATCTAACGGGGATACGAGATTCCCTAACTAGATCAAATCAATGGATACCTAGTGATAGACACATCTGGTGAACTTCATTCTCATCACCTTGGAGGAGAGATTACGAAGAACAAGGCTCTATGCTATAGTGAGAGCTTTGAAATATGGTGCTGGGATTTGTACACCTATATTGTATGGCATTCTGGACTTGCACAATGCTGACAATAATACTTTTTTCACCTCGGCAGGTCAGATCGGGAGTGCTTTGCACGAGATGTTTAAAGTATCACATTTGCCTATGGGGGATCATCTGTATGAGTAGTTCTTTCCAACCAACACAGAGTTGAGCACTTTTTCACATGCTGCTTATCTATCAGAGGAGTGGTTTGCCATTTCCTCATCTGTCAGAGGACTGTTCTGGAAGCCGGGCATGATTCTATTGTCACTCGTGTTCCTTAGGCCGAATACTTGTTTCCCAATGTAAGTAAGAAGGGAAACGTGGGTTTGATCCATCTAGCCATGGATACTGAGATTAGGACTCGTATCTTCAATGACAGCCAAGTGCTTCACACCACCGAGTCGGATGAGCGTGGGTTCCGTGCAGGCGATTAATTCGAAAGCTTCCACCACTAGGCAAAAGAGCTGATATCTGAGTTAGCACTGCTTGCATGATTTTTCTCCATTTGGTTGAAGGGTTGCATTGTGCCTTCTCGACTGAAGGATTGCATCTCTATCAAGGTGTTATTCCCCACCATGTTGCTAGCTTTTGGGTATAACATGGCCCTTCTACTAGCAATGGTTAGTTGTATCCATCATGGACTGAGGGAATTCACCACCAAATACTTGAAGCAGGAAGATAATTGCCTGAGGGATCAGGTCGCCAATCCTAGAGTGGAGCTACCATATATATATCTGGTGATATGGTTCACTCTACACTACTCTTCATTGATGTCAACTGCTACACTAAGTGGGGAGAACATTTCATTACTTCAGAGGTATGAACGTTCGAAGTGGATGATCAAATATCCTGTTGGGGTTTGAACATTCAGAGGTATGAACGTTCGATGAGTTTGAAGACGGTATGAGTAGTGAATGTTTCACTTGCTTACCTAGCAGGTGTTTCAACTGGTTGGTGAATATTCGACCAGGTCACCTCGTTGCTAGGTTGAATGGGGCTGAATGTTACATCAAGCCCTACTGGCCTTACCAATTTGCTCATCAATTCAGTTATGACCAGCTCTATGTCAAGAATCTAAATTCTGGACTGCTGCGTATGGGAAGTCTGGTAGATGGAGCTCGTGCTTGGTACAATTTTGCTACCAGTGCTACAAGAGCCAAATTTTCACTTTCCCACCACATGCCCAACTGCTATATAATGCTGGGCTTCTACAAGTGGTATAGTAGGGTGACTGCTCACAATCTTGATTTTCATGTGACAAGATGGCTTTGTACTGGATCACTCGAAAATATCGAGAACACCTCAAGAAGGGTTTGAAGAGCAGGGCTTCTGGACTTCAAGACTTTCTAGCAGAAGGTGTGCTGGATGATGAAGATTGGCAAGCGCCAGGTTGGCACCCTGCACCTCAAAGGCCTATTGGTGTTAGCATTCGAGAATTGTCTGAATCTGCGGTTCATCGAGGAGCACCGGCAATAGAGGGAAGAGGCCATTATAAGCTCCTCTTCTCAGCCATCTTCAAAGAAGCAACGTTCAACACCTCTAGAGCCTGAGACTATACCAAGAGGCTCTTCAAGGATCAGAGAAGAGCCTCTTGTGCTCCCAATGCAGGAGCCTAGAATTGACCCTTCAGGTGATTTCTACTCATATGATTGTATTAATTAGTTTGAAGTGTCTTTGGCTGTTGTGCGCTTCTTGTGTGCATGTAAGGAACCCATCTTTCTTGATGATGAGGAGTAGGTGGATTATGAGCCGGACGATACTTACACCTATTTGACTGAGCTTGACAACACCGGCTTCGATGGTGATATCAAGGATTCTTCTTATATGTATATTTTTCTCCGATCAGTCTTGTGTGATTTCTTCACTTTTACAACTGACGCTTGATCTATCTCTTAAGCAGATGATGAAGTCGATTTTGAGGTCATGGGTGGGGCAGTTCCTACATCATTTCCTACTAGTGCTAATTTTGAGCTCATAGCTGATTTTGAGGGTGCTTCTAGTGTCTTGGAATCTGCACCAGCTATGGATATGATAGTAGATCCTGCGCCAGCTCTTGTTTTAGTAGTGAGGGTTTTCTAGTATCTTGATCATGCTTGCGCCATACCTCATGTCGAGCAACGAATGAATACAAGTTTTACCCACTTCTTTTCTGATTTCCACGGATGCATTATTGGTTTCTGTAGGAGTGGGTCATTCAAGTCGTGTGGAGATTCCTCAATCTTCTAATCCCGAAGACTTAATCGAGTTGGAGATCCAAATCCTGACAGAGAGCTTGGTGAAGTTGTTTAGCAGAAGCGCTGAATCTATTTTGAATAGGCAGAAAGGCTTGTCCACTCATTCCCTAGCTTAGTTGAGGAACCAGCTCAGTCTTTTGACATCAGTCACAGGTCCTTCGCGCACTGAACCTTTCAAGACGATGATTGATGAGGTTGAATTCCAATTCCAAGAGTTGCGACGGCTTCGTGCGACTAACATCGATGGTATTGTTGAGATTGAATTCTGTCTTCTCTCGACGTATCAACGTAAGGTTGAAGAATCTACCCATGAGGAAATGGAGCATATTAAGGTGAAGTTTAAAGGGTTGAATGATGATATCTCATCGATTGTTGACCTCCAGGCAAAGTTTTAGAATGCCATTCGGGAACATGAAGCTATCTTCAACGAGGCCAAAGTAGCTATTGTCACCACTCAAGCACCGTTGGAAGCAGCTCAACATCGAAAAGAAGAACTTGGGCTTAAGTCAACTGAGTTGACCGAGGAGTGGGATCTCCTGGCTATGGAGCTCGAAGCTGAAACAAAGAGGTTAGCTGATGTTAGAACCCAAGCTACCCCCGTCGATCCCAGTGTTCTGAGAGAAAGGGCCTAGAAGGGTGCTAATGAGGTTAGGGATGCTAAGATAGCTGAGTGTATTGCATGGATACACACTTTTTATCCATTTTGCTCTTGAGAACTCTGTAATGGTTTAGCTCTTTTTTAATAATAAAAGAACTTTTATCTCCTTTGATGTGTATATGATAAAGGTGTAATGTTAATGTAACATAGTGACATCTTTGCCAAGGAGAAAGATGATGGGATCAAATTTAGTAGAGGTGTAGTGTTAACATATTAAATTTGATAAAATTGACACTGTTTAGAGGAGGAATGTTAACATGACAGTATTAGGAGATTTGACAGAAGTGTAATGTTAACGTGCTAAATGAAGTGACCAACAGAGGTGTAATGTTAACAAATCGGTTTGAAAGAGTCCAAAGAATGACTACCGTTTAGAAGTGTAGTGTTAACTTAATGGTAGGAAATCGATGGTAATGTTAGCTAATCAATTTTTAATAGGAGCGAATTGATAGAGTTGTAATGTTAACTGGTCGAATTCAACAAGATAGGCTGACATAGGCGTAATGTTAACCGGTCGACGAAATGGTCTGACAGAGGTGTAATATTAACATGATGGTGATAAACTATCTAGAATCATAGAGAGGTGTAGTGTTAACTTGATGACTCATTGGGGGGTTTTGATTTGATTTTGAATCAGTAAGATCAATATCTATGGTCAGAGGTGGAAACTTAAACACGGCCAAAATCTCTGTAAGGAGATAATATTGGCCAAGATCATGGGTAAAATTTCTTGAGAAACTTCCTGCTGATTGGCGCCATGAGCCTATTGTCATTTTGGTCAATTAGGTGGTATGCTCCACTTGAGTAGACTGTCTCTACTAGAAACGGGCCTTCCCATTTGAGTTAGAATTTTCTTTTAGTCTTATGCGTCATGGCCATGGGTCGATGAATGGCTAAGACTAGGTTGCCTTCTTCGAAGGATCGTTTTCTGACTCTTCTATTGAAGGCTCTCAAAGCCTATGACCAGTAGATCTTGATTCATTGCTGAGCTTGGAGTCTCAGGTCATCCAATGCCTCCAGCTCTTAGAGAGACTTTTGATGATGTTCTTCAGTTGTCTTCTTCTCGGCAAGGGTGATTCTTAATGATGGTACCTGAATTTCTAGGGGGATCACAGCTTCACATCTGTAGACCAAGAAAAAAGGTGTAGAGCCAGTGGGAGTGCAAATTGTTGTTCAGTAAGCTCACAAACACTCTCCAAATTTCTAGTCCCAATCTCATTTATTGGAGGAGATGAACTTCTTCAGAAGTTTGATGATGGCTTTATTGCAAGCTTTAGCTAGGCCTAGCTGAGTTGTATGGTGTGGAAGCCACATCTTGAATTCTAAACTTGTTGCAGAATTTAAAGAACGATCGACTCATGAATTATAGGCCGTTGTCGTGAACGATCCATTTAGGGACACAGAATCAATAGATCACATGATATCTTGAGAATTTGATCAACTGAGATGTCTTGACTTCTCTGAGCGGAATAGCTTTAGCCCTATTTGGAGTAGTAATCTATAATGGCCAAGACGAATCAATGGTCTTTGGTGGACGGCATACTGATAAGCCTGATGATGTCCATGCCCCATGCTTCGAATGACCACAAGGTGACAATCGGATGCAATTCTTCTAGAGGTTGATGTAGAAAATCAGCTTGGACTTGACACGCATGGCATTGTTTAGCTATGCTACCACATCTATTATCATTGTCGACTAGTAGTAACCTAGATGATGAAGTCGGTCCTAAAGTTTAGGACGTGATTGGTGAGCTCCACATGACCATCGTGGGTTTCCTTTAATGCTTCTCAAGCTTCACTTGGTGATAAGCATCAAAGCAACACACCGTCGAGCGATCGTCGGTACAAAGTCAGCGTATCAGAATTATAGAAGAAGCGTGAAGCCTTTTTTTGAATAAAGAATGTTTGTTTTGGACTATCAGGTAGTATTCCATGCAAGACATAGTTGATGATTAGGAATCACCAATCATTAACTTCAACGTGAGTTGGCATGACATGCACTTCGTTTGCTTCAAGAATTTGCTCTGGGAAGCATAATTGGTGGCTAGCCATTGTGATGCACCTAATAGATTTAGGCGCCAAGGTAAGTGTGGCTGCAAGGGATGCCAAAGGATCTGTATGAGTATTTTTGAGGTGGGCTACATAATTGATGTAGAAACTTAGAATGACAAAGAGAGTTTCATTGCTTCTTTGTGGTAGGATATGAGGTTGTTGAGACGAACCTCATATTCTCCTTTGATCTGATTTATGATCAGCTTGGAATCACTGTAAGCTTCAAGGTATTTAATACCCATGTCTTGAACAAGTTGTAGGCCAATTACAAGGGTATTATACTTGGCCACATTGTTGGAGTATGGCTCGGTCAATGAGTAGGCCCAAGGAAGGACATGTCCGTGGGGATCAATCAGTCCTACCCCTACTCATGCAACAATTGCTCCTTTATGGTTGGGTCTTGACGCACCGTTGAAGTAAAGTCACCATATCCAGTGGTCCTAAGGTAGCATTTGACTCAAAGACTTCATCCAGAATGTCTTTGTAAAGCTTAGAAGACTCAGGGATGGGATGCTTTGCTAGAAAGTCAGCTATTGCTTGACCATTAACTACTTTCTATGTACGAATATCATATCGTTTTGTGAAAGTAGTATTGCCTATTTTATTAACTTGGAGTTCAACGATCTAGGTTACGTCATAAGTATCCGTAGAGAATTAACTCTTGAGATGACGTAGATGAATAGGCCAGTGAGATAGTGTCGCATCTTCTGAATTTGCGAAGACCAATGCTAGACATGCCCTTTCAACTAGATTGTAGCGATGTTCGGAACTAATGATAGTCTGACTAAGGTAGTAAATGGCTTACTTGTGGCCATTGTCATTCTTCTAGGTAAAAAGTGCTCCAAGAGAGTGATCCATTGCTCTGACGTAGATTAAGAATGATTTACCTAATGCTGGTGCGGCTAGAATGGGTGGCTTCGTGAGATAACCTTTGATCTCATTGAAAACTTCTTTGCAAGTGTCGTCCCAAATGAACGAGACACCTTTCTTCATTAGTCTTTGAAATGGTTGACATTTTTCTGATAAGTTGGCGATAAACCTACGGATATAGGCTAATCATCCTTGTAGACCTTTGAGTGCTTTGAGATTTCTTAGAGGTGGCATCTCTTAGATGGCTTTCACTTTTTCAGGATCAACATGTATTCCTTTTGGATGTTGCAATAAACCCTTGGAATTTGCCAGCTAAAACCCCCCGGAAAGACTTGGTTGGATTCATCTTGAGTTGGTGCTTTCGCATACTTTGGAATACCGTTCTCAAATCATTGCTGTGGCCTTACTTGTGTTGACTTTTGATTGCGAGGTCATCGACGTCGCACTCCACTGTCTTACACAAGTGCTCATTAAATATCGTGTTCATAGCGTGTTGATAAGTTGCTCTAGCATTTTTAGACAAAAGGGCACTGCTATGTATAACATAATACTCCTAAAGGTGTCCTAAAAGCTATATGCTTCTGATGATCTGGATGCATATTTATTTGATTGTATCCAAAAAATTCATCCATAAATGACATCCTCTCAAGCCCACATATATTGTCAACCATGACATACATGATAAGGAGAGGGAATTCGTCCTTTGGGCAAGCAAGATTATGATCCTGGAAATCAATACAGATCTGGATATTGATGTTCTTTTTCATCACCACCACAGTGTTGGCTAGCCAATCAGGATGTTGTTCTTCACGGATGAACCCACATTCAATGAGTTGGCATATTTCTTTCTCGATCTACTCCATCAACTCAAGATAGAAGTGCCGTTACTATTGTTTGACCGGTTTGACCTTGGTGTCAATGTCGAGGCGATGTACAACCATATCGAGTTTAAACTTGGCATGTCTTCATAACTCCAGGCAAAGACATCAATGCACTCTCGCAGGAGAGTTATTAGTTCTTCCTTTTCAGTGGATGATAGACTTTCACAGGTGAAGATGGGCTTGGGGTTGATTTCATCATTTGATGTTAATTTTGAACCAGTTTATCTTCGGTGGGTGGTTCACTAACTTCAACGCATGACTCCCATTACTTTTCAAGATGTTTTGCTCATGAATCATCTTCAGAATCTTCGAACACTTTGGATTCATTGAGATCCATAGTTAGATCGTGTGAGACCATATTAGTCATGAATTTACCAAGTAAGGCTCCAAGGCTGATGTCAGAAATCCCAATTGGACATATCTAAAGAACTGCTTAGAAAGTCATCAGATGCTTGTCCTATTTATGACTCGGCTTCAGGAGAAATGTAACCAAGTCTTCGTTTGGTTCGATTATAATAATTGAAAACCTCACCTTCTGGTATATAGGGAATTAAAGGAACTCTTAGTCGTTGATTGAAATTCAGCCCTTGTTTTGCAGTGAGACTGTATCCCATTTTTGCCATAATATGTTGAGACTGTTGGCTATAATAGTAGAATTCAAGTCCTCCTTTAGCTTCTTCATCTGAACTTGGTATGTGAGGTCGTATGTCAACTTTTCCAAAAATGATCGGATTCGGGCCACCTCTTTTAGGTCAGACCATGAAAGTGGCTTCTTCTTAGTTACCTAGCTGCTTATGAGCCGAGTATGACTCACTTATCAACATGTACAATGCTGGTTCTAAAGCTAGCCTAGACATCAGAGTTTCAACTCTTGAGTTTTCAGACTCAGAGTCTACAGAGTAGTCGTAAGGAAAATCTTCTTCATTAAAGATCTAATCATCTTGATCTTCTGTAGACCGGTCAATACAGAGGTTCTCTAGGGTAATTACAAGTGGATCTATCTCTCAGATTAGATCATCATTGGGATCTAGTTTAACATCTGCTTCATTACCGCTCTCCTCATCATTGGGAAGGACAATCTCAATTGTATGATTTTTATCGTACAAGAGAGAGTCAATGAAGTAATTCTCCACCCCCTTGAAAGGTTGCTTTTTGGCTTCAACTATTTGTTGGACCCCCTATCCATCAATGTATTTGAAATGCTAATGAAGTGTTGAGGGGACAAGCATGTTGGAATGGATCCGTAGTTGTCCGAGGAGAAGGTTGTACGGTGTTTCGACGTCAATGACATAGCAAGTCACTTTCATCTTCAAATTTCTGATCTGACATTTAAGTCAGATATTTCCAAGAGATTGGCTACTGATGGAGTTGAAGCTGAGTATGGTTGCAGAAGTCTTAGAGAGCTTTTTAAGGGGAATACCCAAGAAGCTCAAAAGTCTTCGTGGAATTATGCTCAATGCAGAGCCTAGATCAGTGTGAATCCTCTCAACCTTCACTGACCCAATATACCAGTATAGTAATGGGGTCGATTGTGACGGTGATCTTTGATGAGCATATCCTCCAGAGTGAAGGTGATACAAGGCGCGTGCCGTTGGCACTGATAGCACTGCTTGTGTTCTTTGTCCTAAGAAGGCTCAATCAGGTGGGTGAGAAATGCCACACTGTCATCCAAATCTTCTTTTAAGCTTCTCTCGTTTAATTAGACAAATGTAAAAATTTGAATAAGGTTATACGAGCCGGGATATTGGCTAACTGGGCCATGATATCATATCAAAATGGGGCCTTGGGATCATTTGGGGGACGCTACGAAGCCTTGTCGGAGCAAGTCTCGTTTTGCTTGATCGGTTCAGATTGTTTGGAAAGTACTAGTTGATCATAGTTCTTCAAATAATCTTAGCTAGATCTTGTACCTGACATGGCCACTTTCTCTCCCTCTCAATCGGGGAGTGAAGTGACGTGTAGAGATTTTGTTTTAACAATTGCGGAGATTGCATTGCAAGACTTCATCTTGTGCTTGTTTTTAGACTTCTAAAGAGTCCAATCCTCATATTAGAGAAG
>JBAKGM010031393.1:0-20523 GCA_037177215.1 Asparagus racemosus
TATATATATATAAAGTTATGAATTGACTTTCTACAGTTGTAGACCTAATAACTGTAGGATATACGAGCAAAATTGACTCGCGCATTGCCACAAAAATAGTATGGAAAGGCTAAAAAATAACGGTTAAGGAATTTTGGTTTGAAATCACACTATATCTCAAACCCTTAGAACAAAAAATAGAGCAAGTTGTAATAAAATATGTCAATTTACACCGTATATCAAACTTTTGAAATTAATTCGGTGGAGTAGTTTAGCATATGTGGGTAATTTTGGAAGTGAATGAGTTTCGAAAATAAATAGGAATACTAGTGTGGGTTTATAGGAACAAAACACATCTACAATTTAAGGTGATGAAATATTAGTATGATAAGGGACAAATAACGGTTTACACATATGGTTTAAAAATATACTAACAAAAAACATAGCCAGTATTAATAAAATATAACAACTTATATTGTATATCAAACAAATGAAATACAAAGGGGTTTGAAATTAATTCAATGGAGTTTGTTTGGTTTTGAGGTGATTTAAAAGCAAGTGTGTTTAGAAATAAATAAGGGTAAATTTTGGGTTTATAGGAAAAAGAAAGTCCCTTTGGGGAAGTTACTGCGTTGAAAAATAAATGGGACTAATATTTTGATTTATAGACAAAACAAAAACTTATTTATAGTTCCAATGGGGAGATATAAATGTGAATAAAATAAAATAAAAACATAACCACTTTGTATTTTCAATCCAAGAGTAATTATGGAAGTTGGTAAGTTTAAAAATAAATGAAGATAAAACTTTAAATTTATAGGTGGAAAATCATAGTAGAACTTTTGAAGTTGGTGAGTTTAAAAATAAATAAGGCAATATAAAACTTTAGGTTGAAAGGTAAGAAACACAACTTAGAATGTGCTGGGTTCAAAACAAATAGAGGGAAACCTAAGGATTAAAGGGCAAAACCCCAAAAATAAAAATAAGGCTTAATTGGATCACTGTAGCTATAAACAGAATACAATAACTTATATCATTCGCTATAGTGTTGAAATACCAAAAAAATGGATAATTAAGTGGAGCACTTTGGCTTTTTGAAGTCGGTGGATTGAAAAGTAAATGGGGATAAAATTTTGGGTTTATAGTCGAAGATGTAATAAACTTTTGGAAATGGGAATAAAATAATGGAGGTAAAACTTTGGGTTTATAGGAAAGAAACACACTTTGAATTTGGATGGGTTTAAAACTAAATGTGTGTAAACTTTGGGCTTAGTTATAGAAAGAAGTCCAAACCATAATAATTTTTTGGATGTATGGGGTGCATTGTAGCTATGAATAGTGCATAGCTACAATACTATACCCAATTGTTTTAGTATATAAATAAATATAAAATTGCTAAACTAATTACTTATCATATTTTATTGCATTTTCATACTTCTATTTCTAATAAGTTTCATGCAAATAAATAATTAATATTATATTTTTACCCTGTTTTGTAAGAAAAATGAAGACAATAAATAAGAGCTCAAATAAAGATATCTTAAGACAAATTGCAGCTCAATGAAGCATGAGAAAAGCCAAAATAAAGCTCAAGAAAAATAGGAGAAAAAATGACTACGATAGTTCATCGTTGGAGGTGTTGTGACGTGTTTTAAGTGACAAGATAATTTTGTTTGATCTAGCTAAGAATTATATAAGATTGCTCGTCTTTCATTTATGAATCCAACGAATCAAGTTTTAGTCAAATCAAAGTTGTAGATCTCAAGATATGACCGTTTTAGTGAACAAGTGGTAGAACCATAAATATCCTAAAATCTTGTGCAAAGTTTTCTAGCTGGCTACCTATGGCCGAAATTTTTTCCTTGGGGGTCAAGGTTGATCCAATGGCTCATTTTGGTTTATGTAATCAATAGGGATAGTGAGTGAGGGTGAGAGGTGTGAAAAATTTTATAAATCCTCTTTTGGAGATAAGTGGGGAATATAAAGATTCACAAGTCCTAACCTCTTTCGATGTTTCTCTTTTTTTATGTCCTTGGATACATGTGAGAACCAATGTTAAATTTATTAACAACAAATCTCAGCACACAAAAATGAGAATTGATATAAGTTGGATGACGTTATTAAAGTAAAACCTGCATAAGTGAGAAGCTTTCAAATCATCCTCAATTGCACATTGCCAAGAGTTTAGAACACGATCTGAGAGGTGATTTAGCAGAGAAAACCATAGAATGGTCCCCTAAATAGGAGACTGGATAAAGATCGAACATGCTGAGCTAAAATTATGATACCTGCTCAAAATGCAACAAAATACTGGGGCTCGGGGCTTTAGGTCCCGTTACCTAACGTGCCCTCAAAAAGGAAGAACACGAAATTATGTATCGTAAATATTTCACCAATGTTAGTTGATTGATCATCCAAACTATTGTGTTTTCATCCAAATTAACATGAATACTATCAAAATAACGGTCACAAGGGTATAAGAACCCTCTTATAAAAAATAGCGAGACGCACAAACAACACCCTTCATTTCTTTTGTTGTTCTCATCAAGAGATGGACTTTTAAGCATCAGAGGGAGTAATGCGGTGCAATAGTTCTCGGCAATCATCTTCTTGCCTGTGATGTGTAGATTAGCTAGCGTGGAGGGTATCAACTGTTAGGATTTTATGGTGTGAAATTAAATACAAGAAACAAATAATGACAACAATGAAAATATCAAATGCAAGCAAGCACCAAGATTTAGCGTGGTTCGACAAATCATGTCTGCATCCACAGAACAATCTAGAGAGAAGTATTTTACTATGAATCAAAAGTACAAGTCTTCAAAACTACTTCAAAACTTGAGAATTAGAGAAATATAGTGTTACAGACACCAAAACCTTAATATCCATCTTACCACAAATCCACAACACTGGCGGAGAATACTCTTAATGGCGATCGTTGTTTTGAAGAAAACGTGCGAGCAATCCGAAATCCTAATTTTCTCCAGTCTTTATATCTCTCTACCTGCCTTCGACTCTGCGCACCAAAAGAAGTGCTCTCTTTTTCGATCCTGTACCAAAATCAATTGCACGCTTCACAAAGTTATCCCTTATTTAAAAGGAAAACTATTCTAAGCTCCTCAAACCTATCAGAACTACTTATAGGTCCAAATCCTCATCTAATTAGAATTTCCATCAACACGGACCTAGCACATGTGAGCCCAATTTGGGTTGGACCCACAACATCAACTACTTGATTTTCATGGGTTAATTGGATCATCGGTTATTGTATTTATCTCGTAATTGAAAGTTCATACCTATATTTTAATTAGTTGGATGACCAGTCCTGTAATTAAATCCTAATTGGATTGCTAGTTACTTCTAACATGTTTTTATCAATTTAAGTTGTACATTTCATTCATTTTTGTTTATGTCAGAAACTTAATTATGCGGGTTAAAGTGGATTTGGAAGAGCTTAGGGTCCCTCAATCTTCTTTGATAGCTGATCACTTTGAGCAGAAGAAGATTCCTGTACAAATATGAAATGTTAAGAGGATTGGAGTTCGGTTCTCCGGTAGTTCCTCTGATGATCAAGTTAGTAATAATCTTTTTGGGAAAAAAATATGTGAAATAGGTAGTTTTTAAAGTTTTCTGTAGTAGAGAACAATGTACTTTCATGCAAAAGACAATTTGCTTATTTAAAATGAACTGACAAGGGTATTTGGGTAATTTCAATCGGGTCCATGCAATCGGCTTAGTCGGTTGACACTTTACACTTGTTGACAGTGGGCGATCTTGAGTCATCCTTGTGTTTAATGCGACAGCAATAAAATGGCTAAAGTGCTGGCGTAGTCCAAGTAGTCATTATGACTTCGGCGGAGGAGTAATGATGGCTCTAGTCATGAATTTAATGTGACGGTGATTGGTCGATGTTGCCTAGGAAGATGAAGTAGATAGATTTCTGATAATCATATTTTTATTACAATTTTACACCCTCATTATCTATTTTATATCAATAAATATATCACTAATAACATGTTTTATCTTAAAATACAGGTTAATGAAGAGCTAATGAATAAAAGATAAAAAGATCTCAAATTTTCTCATTTTTTAACCTTTTCCTGAAGCCTGGGATCAGGCTAAGCGATCTACAGAAGTCGAAGAAATAAGGATCCAAACTGAAATGAAATCAAGTTAAAATCACGTTCAAGATGATTAGCCACAAAGAAATGGTGATATCTCCCAATCTGGAAGGTGAAATTTAATATATAATGTATGAAAATCACCTATCTCGACGAGATAGAGCTATCCGCATGTTTAGAATTTTAAAATTCCAATCGATTGGTCAACCGATTGGCCAATCTGTTGGTCAACTGATTGGTTCGTAACAAACTTGTTTTGTGGCTAAGATTTAATCCTTGGAGCCCAAGTAAAATCTAATGCTTCTTGTTACTTGCTGTAGGCAATAAATAGGATTAGAGGATGAGGGATTTGAGTGCGAAAAAGTTTGTAATAACTCCATTTAGAGAGGAGTATTACTCTTACTTGAGAAGATCTTCTAAAATTGTAACTTTTTGTTGCAATTAATAAAAGAATTTTTCACCTCTTCATATTTTTCTTTTCTTCTCTTCATTTGATCATGAAGATGAAGATAAGATGATAATGAAGATCAAGATGAAGATTTACGTTCATCAAGAGGCTAGAACCCTCTTGGAATGTAAGTTTTCTCTTTTATCTTTTATTTTCTTGTAATATTTTATTTTTAATATTCATGAGGCTAGAACCCTCTTGCTCTATTTTGATGCATTTACTTTCATGTCTTTATTTCTTGTATAGCTTAGGTTTTATTTTCTTGCACTATTCGCTTTGAGGCTAGAACCCTCTTGAAAATTAGTTTTTATTTTTTCTTTTTCTTTCATTCACCTTGAGGTTAGAACCCTCTTGGAAATTAGTTTTAATTTTCTTTCTTTTTCTTTCATTCACCTTGAGGCTGGAACCCTCTTGGGAATTATTTTTATCTTCTAAAACTATTCGCCTTGAGGCTAGAACCCTCTTGGGAATTAGTTCTTTTCCTTTTCCTTTGATTCACCTTGAGGCTAGAACCCTCTTGGGAATTGTTTTTATTTTTATTTTCTTTTTTTATTCACTTTGAGGCTAGAACCTTCTTGAGAATATTTTATTTCCATTATTTTATTTTTTTTTCCTCTAGTATAGATTTTATTTTTTATTTCACTTTCTAAAGAAGTGGATTCAATTCTATATTCCTCATATCTCTAATTGAATCCTCCAACTTTTACTTTCTTGATTATCTTCTTTATTCTTGATTTTTCATTATTTGTTTCTTGGTTTTATTTTACCCTATTTTCTTCAAAGTTCTTTCTCCACTCTTAATCTAGTTTTGTTTTTATTTGCATACAATTACAATTACAACCACTCTCTTTATCTCTCCACAATTCACATTCACACTCCTAATTGTGGGATCGATAACTTTTTTTGATAATTCCTACAATTCCTTCTTTGTGGCATCGATAACTTTTTATTCTATATCTTGTTAGTTTTTGCACTTGTAACTTTAGGTACATATTTATTTACCTATCAGTTTCCTCACGGTTCAAGATGCGTCGCCGGGTCTGAGTGGAGATACCTTTCGTCTTGGTCCTTCGAGAGATCCTGAGTGAGGACGCCTTTCGTCTCAGATTCCTTGAGAAGGTCCAAGTGAGGATGCCTTTCGTCTCAGTTCTCGAAGTTCTGCAAGGAGGGGGAGCCGGCACTCATGAGACCCGGGTCGGGTCGGTGTATCAAGTTTGAGTCAGCTAATCAAGACATGTGTCATCCTCTTGTTTACACTCAGCAATTTTCGTGATACAACATTGGCCCTTTCATTCGAATCCAGGTTGCAGGGTCCAAGTAAAATCAAATTATTGTCTTCTAGGAATCTGAAGCATATTTAAAGAGGGATCATTGATGGGTCACTGTTGATGTGATGCTCTGATGTCAGGAGAGATCGTGTGTCGGTTAAAAGGGGGTGCCACTTCGGTTACTGACCGGTCGCCTCGAATCTCACATGCCTCTCAACTGTCCTTCGATTCGCCGTTTAGATCATGCCACTCATCCCCTCCCTCACCTAAATAAACCCCCGCTTCTCCATTGACTTTCAAACCCTAGAGTTTGCACGGCCATGCCTACGTGATTTCTGATCATCTCCTTTGATTTTATTTGATCTCCTTCACCAGAAACAATGGCTTCATCTGCTTCATACGCTCCTACTCGCAACGAAGCTAGTATCACTTTGCTTCAAGAGTTCCACTCTAAGATGTTCCCTTCAATTCTTGAAACCTACTACGACTAGTTCGACATTCTTCAGGCATTTACTCTAATGGTATCGTTGAAAGATCAGTCGGTCTACCACCATAACAGGAGCATAGCTCCGGTGTACGTCCATCATTTGGAATACCATTTACATTTTTCGCTCCATTCTTTTCTCTGACGAGTCTTCAAGATCCTAGGGTTTTGCCATCATAATTGAAGGTGAACTCCCTTGCCGTGCTCGTCGGCTTTGTCATTATTTGCCATCGGGTTGGTGTAGAGCCCACTCTAGGGATCCTCGGCCCCTTGGTCTATGCCAAGGTGGTCAAGGATGAGGGGCACTACTACTTATAGATGTCGAGGAGTTTCAAGCTGGTTTTCAACATCCTTGACTCTAACAAAGGGTGGAAGGATCAATTCTTCTTCATCTTTGGTGCCGATCCTCTTATGGCTTACTCCACTTGGTCGAAGATAAAGAAAGATGCTCTAAAGGCGGGTCCGCTCTCAAAGTTGGATAGGCGCAGGTTGGATAAAATTTAAGCCTACACCGGGTCTCTTCGTAGTGAGAATCTCTTTGATAACTTGGTGCTATGAGTTGTCGGCATCTCTTGCATTCTTCCAACTGAGGAATACAAGGCTCGGGCTACTCTTCTAGCACTACAGAAAGAGAGAGCTAAGGTCTCCTAAGGCGGGTCTTCAGCAATGCTCTAGAAGCACCTCTAAGCAGACTTGGCCCCAGAGGAGTTTAAGCAAATTAAGGCCAATGTAATTGGGATAGCAGCTTGGTTAGCGGGTCCAAGTGCGGCCATGGCTCATGCTGAGAGGTGAGAGAGGAAGAAGAGGATGAAGCTGAAGGTAAGGGGTCACAACCCATTTGGGAGTGCCAAGTATTCAAAAAAGAAGGTAGGGTCAAAGCAGAGGCAAGCACACCCCTCCCTGATCAAGGGGGGAGACGATGACTCAGCAGTCGGGTGAGACCCTGACCCAACAAGTAAGTGAGGCCGCACCAGGGCCAATGGGTGAGGTCTCTACTCTTTTGACTCAAGTGACTCCCCAGGTCGCCGTGTCTAACATCGCTATTTTAGACGACGAATCCCTCGTGTGAGATGCTGGGGGTAATAATCTTCTTGTGGTAAGCCTAAAAGGGCTGCGGTGCAGTCTGAGGAGGAGGTGGCGTATGCTGTGTCTGTCGAGTCGACTCACTGGTCTGGAAAGGAGCCGGCTGTTGAAGATTCCCCTACTACCTAGGAGGTGACTACCGAGGGCCCTACTTCTAAAGCAGTCAGGAAGTAAGTTTCGAGTGGCTCTTTCCCCACTGCATTGATAAGCTTCCTCAAGCTAAGTGGGAGGAGCTGAGGATGCTGCTGATAGGGTCGGTAGAAGCTCGCCCTCAGTATTATGATAAGGAGCTTCCAGAGGAGAACCAATTCATTTTCGGGCACTGATTCGATAAGAGGGGGTCAGTCCTAAAGTCTAGCGCCACCCAAGCTAGAGTATTCAAGTAGTTTATGCTACTCCATGATGAGGAAATACTCACTGAGATGTCAGATTTCAGCCTCCATCAAATTCTTAAGAGCTATGTGCTCAGGGGCTCTTATGGAGCATGACTGTATGTCTGGTTTGTGCATGCACAGGAGTGCTACTTCAAGCTCCGAGAGGAGATGGAGCTCCAGAATGCTACTGGGAGGCAGTTGACTTAAGGGTGGCAATGAAGGAGAGTGAGCTTGTAGTGCTGAAGAGTGGTGAGAGCTGGCTAGAACGAGAAGTGGAAATGTGGGATGAAAAGATCAAAGGTTTGCTCACCACGTGTAGCAAACAGTCAACCCAGCTTACCGAGGCCCATCAAGCGATCAAGAAGCTCCAAGAGGACCTCTGCCATCTTGATCATGAAATTCATGATCGGGATGACAAAGTGAAATATGTAGAGATGGAGGTGGAGGTCGAAACCTAGGAGAGAAATGATGCCTACGAGGGGGCTCGACTGGTTCATCTAAATGTTCAGGAGATGAAGACTCGACTGAAGAAGAAGGAGGCCGCGCAAGAGAATCTGAGGCAGGAGCGACCCAGGTTACTATGGAGGCTAAGCGATAGCGCAAATTGCTCCTCTCAAAGATCTAGGCTCTACAGGGTCGCCTCGACTACTTAGAGTCTAAGACTTACTGGTTAAAGATTGTCGAGGATATCATAATGATACTCTCAGGAAGATGGAGGTGGCCCTAGCTTGCAAGGCCATGTACGACCACCTCATGATGTAGCTCCCACTTGAATTCAAGTCCCATCCTGAACGGTTTGCTTATCCTCCTCGTGTGAACGACTGTCTCAATGCTCTTAAGGAGATTGAGCAAAGAGGAGATAGACTCATGCTGGAGTGTGAGAACGGTGATGAGGATGACAAGGAGTCTGTTTGAGGAAAAAGCGGTGGTCTTGATGCTGATATCTAGGTGAGCCAACCGTACGAGGGTGATGACCAAGCTGTTTTGTCGAACCCCCAACTGGCTCCTCTAGTGACTCCTTCTGCAAATTCTGCTCCTCCAACTCTGAGTCCTGCTTAACTCTGGGTTCTGCTCTGGCTCCACCTTCGAGTTTAGTTCTGGCTCTTAGTTCTGCTCCTTAGGAGGAGCTTTGAGTATCTTTCCTCTTTTTTGTTTTGAAGCATTGCAAATACTTTTGATGTATGAATGAAAGAGGTTCCCTTTTGTTGATCTAATCTGTGTATTTTTGACATTTATACGCAGTTACATTCTTATGCGTCAGTGTATCTATAATCTATTGTGATCAAGTGATAGAAACCTGATTTCAGGCGTCGGGTTTACTCTGAATGGACACCAACGTTGCAAGCACATCCTGAGTGACTATTGAGTCGAGCGAACTCAATTTCTTGCCTTCAGTGACACCATGGGTTAGAGTACTACAAAAATGTAAAAGTTTTTTATACACAAAATATTCATTTATAAACATAAGAGTCTTACAGTTACATTCATTAAAAGTATTTTATGAGGTCTCCCTTAGACATAATCTACTTCTCTGGGTTGGAGACATCAGAGGTAGGGCCCTACACTGTTGCTGGTGTATGAGAGCTGATATTGCTGATTGTCAATCATGAGGTATCCCTGAGCATTTTTTTTGTAGACTCCTTGCCTCTGTAGGATTTTTTTGCAAGGTCCCTTCAGTTAAGTACTGATGAGTGGGTCCATCCAACATGGCTCCATGGAGTCTTCAATCTACATAACTGAGCTTGCCAAAGCTTCGGTAGTGCTAGGATGTTTGAGGGTATCTGTGTACACAAGCCCTTGGTTCTTCCCTAAGCTTGATGAACTGCTCTTGGATAAAGCATCTGCCCAAGCATTATGGGCTTAGGGAACTTGCACAATTTTGAATTCTTTAAACTTGCACAAGAGCTCATTAACCTTCCCTAGGTATTGGACCATTCTGGGCTCGCTACCTTCATATTAAACCAACACTTGGTAAAAAATAAGCTGGGAATTGGCCAGGATGAAGATGGACTCGTCTTTGGTTGACAGAGTGGCTTGGAGTCCTGCTAAGAGGGCTTCATATTTAGCTTCATTATTTGAGGTTAGGATCTCGTAAGTGATAGAATATTCATATATGAGTCCTTCAAGATGATATAGAACTACTCTAGCTCCACGATCTCCTTCTCCTAAAAATCCATCTACCTTAAGCAGCCACCATGAGGAGAACTCGGATGAATCATGTTCAGGGGCGTTGTGTTCTTGAGGAGGGGCTTTCTTGACCATCTTTTGAGTTGGAGCTTTTGAAGAAGGAGCAAATGCAAGAGTTGATGGGTCGATGTCCGTGTCAAATGACTTGATTAGGAAGTTAGCTAGGGCCTGAGCATTTATGGTCATTCTGGGGTCAAACTGTATGTCATATTCACTGAGCTCGATCGACCAATTGATCATCTATCTGGATGTGGTTGAACTGCCGAGTGCTTTCTTCAAAGGTAAGTTTGTCCATATCACTATAGTGTGAGCCTGGAAGTAAGGGCGGACCTCTTAGCAATAGTTATAAAAGTGAAGAAGGCTTTGTCGATAAGAATATAATTGAGCTCAGTGACCTTCAGAGTACAGCTGATGTAGTAGACTAGCCTTTGAATATTCTCCTCTTATTGGATCAGGACTGAACTCACAGCCTCCGGTGAAATAGCCAAGTAGAGGTAACAGGCCTCTCCCTCTACGAGTCAGCTCAATAGGGGCTTAGTGCTTAGGTATCTTTTAAGTTCTGTAAATGCATTGCTACATTTCATTGTCCACCTGACACCTTCTTTCGGTCCCTTGTTTCCTCTGATGATTTTGAAGAAGGGGAGTCTTCTTTCGGCTGACTTCGAATGAAAATGGCTCTACGAAGCTATTTTACCATTCAGCTTCTGAACATCCTCAATGTGCGGGACTCAGGCATTTCCCCGAGGCAGCTATCTTCTCGTGGTTGATCTCAATACCCCATTGAGTGATCATAAAGCCAAGGAATTTGCCTGACTGCACCTTGAAAGCACACTTAGTAGGGTTGAGTTTCATGTGGAAGTGTTAGAGGATAGAAAAAGTTTCTTCAAGATCTAATACACGAGAGATTGCTTATTTGGATTTTACCAGGATGTCATCCACATATGCTTCCGCATTACAACTGACTTGATGTTTGAAGATTTTGTTTATCAACCTTTCATAGGTGGCTCCAGCATTCTTGAGGCTGAAGGGCATTACTTTATAGTAATAGGTCCCTTGGTCTATAATGATGGAAGTTTTCTCTTCGTCGTGCTCGACCATCATAATCTAGTTGTATCTGGAGAAAGCATCTATAAAACTAAGCAATTTGTGGCCGGCGCGTTTGTCATCTAACTGATCAATCTTCAGGAGAGGATAGTTGTCCTTCTGGGAAGCTTTGTTCAAGTCTGTGAAGTCCATACACATTCTCTACTTGCTAGTGGACTTCTTGACTAGCACTACTTTAGACAACTACTCTGGGTACGGAACTTCTCGGATGAAGCTAACTTCAAGCAGTCAGTTGACCTCTTCTATAGCTGCCTTCTGCCTCTCAGGGCCAAGCTGTTGTTTCAGGTCTTTAATATTGCAATTAACTCAGATTACAATAAAAGATTACAATGTAACAAAGAAAAATTTTAAATTTTCCTGAGGTTCTTTTTTGTGTGCCGGTGGAGCGTCGATCTTGTACTCCGTTGATGAACTAAGACTCATGAATTTTTGGCTGTTTGACAAGGGTTAAATCACTTGGAAGGTAGCTCAACCTTTTCTTTGTGAAAACTCCTCTACGTATGTGTATATGTCCCTTAGCTCTCTCCACGTATATGTATGTCTCCCTTCCTCAAAATGAGTGATCTTCTCTCCTTTTATATGCTAAGAGAGAGTTAATGGCCTCCTTAGAATGTTGGTTAGTGGCCATTAAAACTAGAGATAACGGGGGAGTGGTTACCCTTAAAAATAGCTCTGAAATGGCTATTAGGCAAACTTCATGACCTTAGCGAGGTCCACTGAAGACGTGGGCTAAGTTCGCTGCAATTGCGGGCGAAGGTCATCACGAACGTGGGTGCGCCTTATTCGAAAGTGGATGACTTGGTCCACTCGAGTTGACGTGGGCAGAGTTCATTGGTTGGCGAGCTTAGCCTATGAGTTTGAATTTGACACAGAATTCGACTCTAGGCTTGGCCGACTAATGACGCCTTTCACCTCGTCATGGGAGTCGACTCACGTTCGATTTGGTTGAGACAAGCTGACATGGGCTATCTAGTGAGCTTCGATTGTGAGTTTGAATTTAACACATAATTCAACTCTAGGCGTGGCCGACTATTAGCACCTTTCAACTCAATATGGGTTGCGTCAACTCATGTTTGACTTGGTTGGATCGAGTCGATATGGGTTGCTTGGCGAGGTCCACTTCAGTCATTTAGGCGACCTTCACTGTAGCTTTATGAAGGGCTCGACTTTGGATCCATTCGAAGTATTTAGCCTATGGACGTTCACTCCTTAGATCCAAGCTGATCGTTAGCCTAAGTGAAAGTACATTTTCACCGTTTACAAGACCCCCCCCCCCAAATTTTCAAGATCTTGCAATCAGTTTGTAACAGTAATTGAAATACTTTGGGTAAATAGTCAGAGGTGTACTGTTGAACGTAGCTTGAGTTATCTTGTATTGAAGGTTTGGTGATGCTTGTGCTCGTCCAAATCCATGTTTGGAATGAAACTTGCATTCTTTGTTGTTGGGGCGATGTTGGAGAAATCAGCGATGCTCGACTGATTTTGGGGTATGAGCGAAGTTCATTGATTAGTGAATTTCACTGGCTGGCGAAGTTTGTTGTGACTCGCCTTTGGATTTGTGCTATGATTAGTGGCTAAAATCTCTTAATTGAAGATTTTGTGAGATCCACCGCAGATTTAACCGAGTATTAGGCTAAGAATTAACCTCTTTATTTGGTCCAATTAGATCTCGAGAGACGTGATTTTCTCGAGAATTAAGATATGAAATGGGCAATAAATAATGGCCATCCTATCCACTTCTTCACCACCTCTACCTCTTCATCTTTTCCTTCTTCTCCATGGTTGCGCCAACGTTGCAAAAGCTGGAGATGCTTCTCGAGCGAGGAGCTAAGATAAGAAAGCTCCAATAGGGGTTAGCCCAAGTGAAGAGCAATCAAGCGGATGAACTCTGCATACTTCGAAGCTTAGCAAATTTGCTATCGGACAAAAAGGCTATGCTTGAGCAGATTGTTGAGAACCAATCGGTTGCCTGGCGTGGACTTGATCGCGATAGAAATGCATGGAGCCTTGAGTGCCGCTCTCTTCGTAAGGCCGTTTGGCGACTGAAATGGTGCTTGAAGAAAAACCCTTGGGCCTCCACGAGCAAAGACTCTGACAGTAACTAGGTGTCACAAAAGTGAACCTAGATTGTAATTAGACGTTGTGTCGCTGACTCAGGCTCGACGTCGATTTTTGACCATAGGAAGTGCTTCTTCCTATAGATATAGCTCAATTTGGAGTGACAGGAGCACTTCATCTCTTAATTTTGTGTGGCTAAGGGTGCACGAGTTGTAGCTTGGTGCAGATTGCATATGCTCCTCAGCCGTCACACTACCCATATCTTAGGAATATAGGGCATTAGCAAATAGCAACAAATACCCATCATCCTTCTAATTGGGTAGTTTTGAAAGTCGCCTTGTAACAGCATCTTTGATCAATAAAAATGAACTTTTCTTCTAGCTGAAATTGTCCATCTTTTGTGTAATTGATATGTGCATGCTTTCTTGAACTCTGCATGGAGTTATCATATTTGGAAGCAAAGCTCGGGCCTCCTTTGTGTTGGCGAGTGTTAGTTCTAAACTTCGCTAGGTGAAGTCTCAAACAGATTGGGTTGAATTAGTCCCAAGTTGAGGACTTAATGAATTCTGCCAAATTATTTTGGCGAGGTTCACATTGTCAATGTCTCAAACAAATTGAGTTAAAATTTTCTTAATTTGGAAACTTAATGAAATTTTCACCATGGTATCCTAGTTAAGTTTGCCTTAACGTCTCATTTGGATTAGGTGAAGTTTGACTTCTTACGGAATAGTCCTTTTAGGTGAAGTTGAACGAGTCAGTTTGGGCGAAGCTCGTGAAGACGGTTGTGCGAGGTTCAAGGCTAGAATCTCGATTGTAGTTGAAGGCAGAATTTTCAGCGAATCTGACAGTGAGTTATTCAGCGAAGGTTGTTAGCGAGATACTTGGCAGATCTAGAGGCAAGATCTCTGGCGAAGTCCGTTGGCAGGATATCTGGCAGATCAAACTGACAACGGTGTAATGTTAATGTATCAGGTTTTGACCAAATTGACACTGCTCAGAGGTGTAGTGTTAACATGGTAGTTTAGGATCGAGACTGTTTAGAGGTGTAATGTTAACATGACAGTCAGAGGGTATTTGACAGAGGTGTAATGTTAACCAGTCAAATGAGCAAGGCCCGAAGGACGACTACCATTTGAAAGTGTAGTGTTAACTTAATGGTAGGAAATCGATTAAAGTGTAATGTTAACAAATCGATTTTTTATAGGAGCGAATTGATAGAGGTGTAATGTTAACCGATCGAATTCGACAAGATAAGTTGACAGAGGTGTAATGTTAACCAGTCGACAGAATTAAATCGATAGAGGTGTAATGTTAATGTATCAGGTTTGTAGAATTAGTACTGTTCAGAGGTGTATTGTTAACATGATAGTAGGGGGTATATTTGAAGTTGACACTGTTCAGAGGTGTATTGTTAAGATGACAGTGATGATGTGTTTAGAGTTGACACTTTTCAGAGGTGTAATGTCAATATAATAGTGATGGTATGTCCGGAGCCAAGCAGAGGTGTGGTGCTAACTTGATGACTCTTTGAGGATTTTGATTGGGTTTTAGATCAGGAAGATCAATATTTCTAGTTCAAATGTGGAGATTTAAACATGACCAGGAATTCTGTGGGGATATAAGACTGGCCAGGATCAAGGGTAGTATTTCTTAAGAAATTTTCTGTTGATCGGTGCCATGAGCCTATTGCCATGTTGGTCAATTAGGCGGTATGCTGCATTTGAGTAGACTGTCTCTACTACAAATGGACCTTCCCATTTAGGCAGGAATTTACCTTTAATCTTATGCGTCATAACCATGGGTCAACGAAAGGCTAAGACAAGGTCGCCCTCCTTGAAGGATCATTCTTTGACTCTCGATTCTTTGCTGAGCTTGAAGCCTCATCTCATCTAACGCTTCTAATTCTTGAAGGCGCTTTTGGTGATGTTCTTCGGTAGACATCTCTACAGCAACAGCGATTCTCAATGATGGCATTTGAACTTTGAGGGGAATCACGGCTTCGCATCCATAGACCAAGGCGAATGGCATCGAGCCGGTGGGAGTGCGGACCGTCATTCGGTAAGCCCATAAACACTCTCTAAGCTTCTCCCAATCTCATTTGTTGGCAACAACAAACTTCTTTAAAAGTTTGATAATGGTTTTATTGAAGGCTTCAGCAAGACCATTAGCAACTGAGTTATATGGCGTAGAAGCCACATCTTGAATTCTGAACTTATTGCAGAATTTAAAGAATGGTCGACTAATGAATTGCGGACCGTTGTCGTGAATGATTCATCTAGGAATACTAAATTGGTAAATCACGTGGTGTCGCATGAATTTGATCACTTGAGACGTCTTGACTTCTCTGATGGGGACAGCTTCAGCCCATTTGGAGAAGTAATATGTGATAGCCAGAATAAATCGATGGCCTTTGATGGATAGTGGGGTGATCGGCCCCATAATGTCCATGTCCCAAGCTTCAAATGGCCATGAGGCAACGGTTGTGTGTAATGTTTTTGGAGGTTAATGTGAGAAATCAGCGTGGATTTGACATGCGTTACATCGTTTAGCATATGCCATCGTATCTGCTATCATTATCAGCCAGTAGTAGCCTAAACGGCGTATTTAGTCCTGAAGTCTGGGACCCGGTTGATGAGCTCCACATATACCCTCATGGGCTTCCTTTAATGTTTCTCGCACTTCGCTTGGTGATAAGCATCCGAGTAAAACACTGTTGAAAGACCGCCGGTACAAAGTCTTTGTGGTAGAATTATAGAAAAAGCGCGGAGCTCTTCTTTGAATGGAGACTACCTGCTTTGGGTCATCTGATAAAATCCCGTGCAGAACATAGTCGATGATTGGGAACTACCAAACATTGCTTTTGAAGTGGGTAGTCATGACGTGCACTTTGTTAGCTTCAAGAATATGCTTCGGTGAGCATAGTTAGTGGCTGGCCATTGTGATGCACCTAATGTTCTTAGGTGGCAAAGCAAGTGTGGCTGCAAGAGATGCTAAAGCATCTGTATGGGTATTCCCTAGGTGAGCTACATAGCTGATGTAGACTCCTTCGAAGGATTATGCGAGCTTCATTGCTGCTTCGTGATAGGGTATGAGGTTATTATGACGGACCTCATATTCCCCTTTGATCTGATTTATGATCAATTTGGAGTTGCCATGGGCTTCAAGATATTTGGTGCTCATGTCTTGAGCGAGCTGTAGGTCAATTATAAGAGCGTTGTACTCGGCTACATTGTTAGAGCATGGCTTGGTTAATGAAAAAGCCCGAGGGAGGACGTGTCCATAGGGGTCGATTAGTACTACTCCCACTCCTGCAACGATTGCTCCCTTATGGTTACATCTTGATGCGCCATCAAAAAATAATTGCCATATTTGATGTTCTGAGATGACATTTGACTCGAGAAACTCGTCTGGGATGTTCTCGTAGAGTTTAGAAGAGTCTGGAATGGGATCCTCTGCTAGAAAGTCAGCAATCGCTTGGCCCTTGACTGCTTTCTGTGGCACAAACGTCATATCATATTGTGAGAGCAATATTGCCCATTTTGCTAGCCTAAAGTTCAATGATCCTGGCTTCGTCATGACTATTCGTAGAGGGTTGACTCTTAAAATGACATAGATAGATTGGCCGGTAAGGTAGTGTCGCATATTCTGAATTGCGAAGACTAATGTCAAACATTCCTTCTCAACTAGATTGTACCAATGTTCAGCATCTACCATAGTCCGACTAAGGTAGTAAATGGCTTGTTCATGGCCATCATTGTTCTTTTGAGCTAGAAGCGGTCCCAGAGAATAATCCATTGCTCTGACATAAATCAGGAATGGTTTGCCTGATTTTGATGTGACTAAAACTGTAGGCTTTGTGAGATATTGCTTGATCTCATTAAAAGCTTCTTGGCAGGCGTTATCCCAGGTGAATAAAACACCTTTCTCCATGAGTCTTTGAAATGGTTGACATTTCCCAGACAAGTTGGCAATAAACTTTTTGGATGTAGGCTAATCATCCCTGTAAGCCTCTGAGTTCTTTGAAATTCCTTAGAGGTGGCATCTCTTGGATGGCTTTTACTCTCTCGGGGTTGACATGTATTCATTTGGATGTCATATTAAATCTAAGGAATTTTCCTAATGACACCTCCAGAAAGGATTTGGTCAGATTCATCTTGAGCTAGTGTTTACGCATGATTTCGAATACCATTCTCAAGTCACTGATATAGTCTTGCTTGTGATGACTTTTGATCACGAGGTCATTAACGTAGCACTCCACTATGTTCACGGAAGATCATGTTCATCGCGCGCTGATCAGTAGCTCTGGCATTCTTCAAACCAAAGGGCATTACTGTGTAACAGAATACTCCTAGAGGTGTTCTAATAGCCGTGTACTTTTGATCGTCTGGATGCATTTTGATCTGATTGTATCCAGAGAATCTGTCCATGAAGGACGTCCTCTCGAACCTGCATGTGTTATCGACCATGACATCCATGATAGGGAGAGAAAGCTCATCCTTTGGACAGGCAAGGTTGAGATCTCGAAAATCAATACAGATCCAGATCTTACCAGTCTTCTTTATCACCACCACAATGTTAGCTAACCAATCAGGGTGTTGTTCTTCACGGATGAATCCACATTCAATGAGTTTGCGGATTTCCTTTTCGATTTGCTCCATTAACTCAGGATGGAAATGTTGTTGTTGTTGTTGTTTGACTAGTTTGACGTTAGGGTTGATGTTGAGGCGATGTATAGCCACGTTGGGGTCTAGGCCCAGCATGTGTTCATAACTCCAAGCGAATACATCGATGTATTCCTTAAGAAGAACTATGAGTTCTTCCTTCTCAACAGATGATAAGCTTTCACTGATGAAGATGGGCTTGGGGTGGGCATCGCTGTCAATGTTAATTTGAACCACCTTATCTTCGGTGGGCGGTTCCCTGGCTTCGAAGAGTGATTCCCATTGCCTTTCAAGCTGTTTTGTCCAAGGATCGTCCTCAAGGTCTTTGAATACTTTAGACTCATCGCGATCACTGGTCAGGTCATAGGAGACCATATTGACCGTGAATCGGGTACCAATGCTGATGTCAGAGTCCCAATCAGACGTACCTGAAGAACTAGAGTTGTTAGATGGTTGCCCGATATGTGGTTTGGCTTCGGGGAGATGTAACTAAGTCCACGCTTAGTTCGATTATAATAATCAAATACTTCGCCTTATGGTGTAAAGGGGATCAAAGGGACTCGTAATCCTCTATTGAAATTCAATCCTTGTTTAGCAGTAAGGTCATATCCCATCTTTGTCTTAATCGATTGAGATTGCTGGCTATATTGGGAAAATTCTAGTTCCTCCTCAGTTTCTACATTGGAGTTTGATAATTGAGATTGTACCTCAACTTTTTCGAAGATGATTGAATTCTGGATATTCCCTTTGGGCTGCACCATGAAGGTGACATCCTACAAATTATCCAATTGCTTGTAAGTTGAATGCGATTCATGTACCGACATTTGTAGTGTCAGTTCAGAAGTTAGCTTAGCCATAAAAATTTCGATTCTTGAGTTTTCAGACTCAGAGTTTAAAGAATAGTCGGAAGCAAACTATTCTTCATTAAAGATCCAAACCCCTTGATCTTCGGTGGATTGGTTGATAGAAAGGTCATCCATGGTAATTACAAGTAGATCTATCTCCCAGACTAAATCATCAATGAGATCTAGCTCAACATCTACCTCATTACTACTATCTTCGTCCTTGGGGAGGGCAATCTCAATTGTTTGATTTTTATCATAGAAAAGAGAATTGGTGAAGTAATTCTCCACTCCCTTGAAAGGATATTTTTCTGCCTTGACCCTCTGTTGGACACCTTGTTTATCAATATATTTAAAATATTGATGAAGAGTTGAGAGGATGATCATATTAGAGTGGATCCAAGGATGTTCAAGCAGAAGATTGTAGGACATTTCAACGTCGATGACATAGCAGGTCACTTTTGTCTTTAGATCCCCTAGTTGATAATTGAGTCGAATTTTTCCAAGGGAGCGGCTACTGTTGGAGTTGAAGCCAAGGATGGTGGCGCTAGTCCTTAAATAGCTTATGGGAAGGAATTCCTAAAAAGCTTAAGAGACTCCTTGGAATAATGCTCACTGTGGAGCCTAGATCGATGTGGATCCTCTTAACTTTTGTTGACCCTATATACCCAGTGTAGTAAAGGGGTTGATTGTGAAGATGGTCTTTGACAAGCATGTCTTGTAAGATGAAGGTAACACAAGGCATTTGCTCTTGGCATTGATAGGATTGCTCTAGACCCTTGTTTTGAGGGAGTTCAGTCACGTGGGTGAGAAATGCTTCACTATCATCTAAGACTTCTCTCAAAGCCTCCCTCGTATCCTTTGACAAACATAAAAGTTCGTATAAGGTGATGCGAGCCGGGATGTTGGCGAGCTGGGCAATGATGTCGTATCTGAACGGGGCTTTGGGATCATTTGGAGGACGTTGCAAGGCCCTATCAAATAGAGCCTCCTTTTGCTTGACCGGTTTGAGTTGCTTAAATGTCTCGGCTGATTGTAACATCTTAGGTAATCCTTGCCAGATCTTGTCCCTGTTAACACCACTTTCTCTCCCACTGAGTCAGTGAGTGAAGTGACATGCATAGATTCTTCTCCAATAATCGCGGAGATGGTATTGCATGTCTTCATTTTAGATTTGGATTTCAGAAGAGTCCAATCTTCATCTTGAATGAGGTCTGGATGTACCCACATGATTTCCCCCTTCTTAGTGGTAAGAGGGATCAGGCCTCGGTCCCGTCGGTTCGAGCAATCGTGGTTGATTATCTCCATCCTTACAGTGGGAATGGGGACAACACCATTTTGAGCTTGGATTCTTGGCATAGACCCAAATTGGAGGGTTACCATATTTGCGACGACTTTCTTCTGCTCAGGTTTGAGCTTAAAAATTGTAGACTCAACGAACGTCTAAATCTTATCCTTGTGGATATAACAGTTCTTCATCGGATGTCCCAACATTCTGTGATAGAAGCAATAGGTGGGGTTGTCAGTCTTTCCAATCTCTTCGGGGCATTGAGCTTCCGGGAGCTTTAGACGATTCCCCTTGTTGAGTACATGGAAAACAGCAACTAGATGTACGTCCTTGAACGACGCTGGGAGTTTTTCCTTGATTCTCTTCGCGAGCCGTTGTTCGAATTCTGGACTCCTACTGCAAAAGTCTCCTTGGCTTTTGGTTGTGACATCTACCCTTGCTTGCCCTTGTTACCTTTGAAATTAGTGCGGGGCTCAAACTTGTTGAAACATTCTGATGACTTCTCAGCTATCTCAGCTTGTTCCATCATGTCCTTCCAATTATGGGCATTAACGGCACCCATGTGAGCTTCAATCTTTGCTAGAAAGTTGTGCCAGCAAGTTTGTAGCAACATTGGTAGGGGCATA
>JBAKGM010031415.1:2741-20516 GCA_037177215.1 Asparagus racemosus
GGTTTTTCAAAATTGAAACTGCCCCCCCCCCCCCCCCCCCCCCCCCAAAAAAAAAAAAAACCCCAAAAGAAGATTTCTTCTATTCTAATACATTGCCTTAATGATCCATTTTGGAAGTTTAAAGAAAGAAATAAACTATAAAGAAGAAAAGAGAGAATGTAGTTAATCAAAGTTAATCTTCTTGCAATTGATAAATGTCTACATTTTCTCATAGATAATTTAAAAAAAAAAAGAGTCTAAAAGAGGTAGCCATTCACGTTTGTATGATAACCTTTTTTGAGAGTTAAACAAGGGTATTTGAAAGGAGGAGAACCTGGGGCACAGTTAAAGATTTTTGTAAGAGGGCACTCCTATTATTAATTTTGCCAAGGTAAAAAAAGATTTATGTTTTGCATAATTGATACTCAAACCCGACACGACTTCAAAAAGATAGAAGATAGCTTTAAGAGTAGAAAAGTTCTTAGAAAGATCCATAGAGCAAAAATATTATTTAACATTTTATTAAGAACATCAGATACCAAGATGAAAAGCATAAGGGAGAGAATGTCTCCTTGCTTAAGGCCACGTTGGTATTCAAAGGTTTTAAAAGGTGAGCTATTTACGAGAATGGGAGACTTAGAAGAGGAAAGAACATGCTCGATCCAAGAGCACTAACGTGACCCAAACCCCTTAGCTTTAAGAAGGGAAAGGATAAAATCTCAACTAACACAATTAAAAACCTCCATGATGTCTTTCTTAATGACGCAAATTTCTTTTTTCTTGGTAAAGCATTCATGAAGCATTTTGTGAGCTAAAAGAATAGACTCTAAGGTTGATATATCACTTTGAAATGCAGATTATGAGTCATCTACAAGAGAGATAACAGCAGACTTAGCCCAGTAGCTAGAACCATGGTCAAAAAATTTTAAAATCCCATTGAGCAGACTAATAGGTCTGAAGTTTTTAAGATGACAAGCACCTTCCACTTTGGTGATAAGGGCAACGACAGAGAAGTTGATTCGATGCAAGGATGAAGCATCATGATAAAGGGAATTAAAGAAAGGGAAGATTTCATCTTTAGTCACAGTCCAGAACTCTTGGTCGAAGAGATTTGTTAAGGTGAAGACCAATTTAGCATTTTTTAATTTCCTTATGTGAAAAGGGAATATCAAGAGGCGTTACATCCAAATTGCTGTTAGAGTATAAATATCACCAATCAATCTCAAAAAGTGCAGTTTAGCTAAAGAAAAAAAGTTTAGCAAAGTAATCATAGACGGCATTTTGTTTATCCTATTCTGAGATAGTAAAAGATCATTCACAACAAGATTTATGGTAAAGTTCTTTCTCCCATGATCAGAAGAAGATTTATGGAAGAAGTAAGTACTAGCACCTTCCTCTTTAACCATTAGAGTCTAGACCTTTGTTTTCAATAGATTTCCTCATCTATAGCAATGGAGAAAAAAAATCATCTTTAACCAAGATTAGAAATAACCTCTTTACGCAAGAAACTCTTCAAGAAGATTAGAAATATGCTATTCTTATCAGAAAGAGGCTTGCCAATCACAGAAAACCCCACCCTTCCCTCTTTGATGTTCTCATCATAAGGTGACCAATAGTGAAAAATATTTAATATAGGAACCTTTGATGTGTCTTTAACATTCAAAAGAACTTTATAGTCCTTGACTTTTGATTTTAGCTGATATCTTCGAAAGCTGTTATGTATTCACCCACATCAATCAGTAGAGATTGCAGAAATTCTGCGTCCCTGAGATGCATTAGGAGATTGGCTATTTGAACCTAAATGTAGATAGACTTATAAAAAGACTGAAGGTTCAAGTCCTCACTCCACCAAATAAAATGACCCCCAAAGCAACCCATATCAAAGTACTCCTTAGAGCATGCAAGATCAAAAACTTCTTCCAATGGGAATTCAATGATGTAGGATCTAGGAGAGGAGAAGTGAACTGTAGTTTTCCATTTCTTAACTTTAAGGTGAACTCCAAGTTTTCGATTAGCTTAGAGAAAGAAGGATTACCAACAACCAAGTTACAAAACCCGTAGAGCTCAAATTCTAAATATTATCTTGAATTTTTCTTATTTTATCTAATTATCTCTAATAATTAGATTGAAATTCGAATAGATTCATAAGATTATTCTAGAAATATATATATTTCAGATTATCTTAGTTATCAAATAAAGTAAAGAATAATTACTTTATTTAATTGCTTCATGTTGCACAGTTCAACTCAATGTCACCTTTTGTTCATATCAAATCTTAAAAGTTTTCTTTATAATAAATGTCAATGTAAGATGACATTGCCAACTAGCAACCTTAGTACCTACATGGATAAAGAGGGATTTCTAGTGTTCTGGTCACATAGCAGGATGATTTTTACTTATGTTCCTTTTTATTTTTGAAATATTATAGAAATTGGGAGATATTACAAAGGAGGGATTGATATTAAAGTTATCCACGCATTTATTCATTGAGCTAACTTTTTTTTACTTTAGAATATTATAAATAAAGAGGGTTATTATAAAGGAGACTAATTAATTTATCCAATTTTAAATTTCAAATTTGAAATAAAAGCCATCCACACCTTACTTTGAAATTATTTTAAATTTCAAGCTAGCGAAGGAAAAAATTCTGATATAGATTATCTAATCTCACATTTGAATTTCAAGCAGTTCGTATACTATAGTCATTGCCATAAACTATATGGATGCTCATATTCATAAAAATGGTGTATATATAAAAATTAAAAAAGAAAAAGTAGCAGTCCAGAAAATTTTAAGTATAATTCAATTTAGAAGCACATACAAATGACCAAAAAAAAAAAAAAAAACTACAGAGGCCAAATAGGTCAAATATACAAATTAAAAAAAAAAGATTCCTATCATTTCATGCTAAGCATGCAGATTCAATTCTCGATACCCGCTCCATATTTCTAGCTCTACATGTAAGACACACCTAGTGGAGCACGAGCAAAATACTTGTTATTAATTATATTACTTTGGAGACAAGTTAAATAACATTATTAAAATTGCGAAGTGGTTATCATGCTTATTATTTTAGTATTTAGTAGACTCATTTTCCATACTTGTGTCCAACAGTTCATAGTGTTCAAATTCTATGTCATTTATTTATTATCAGAGTACTTTTTTATTACATGTCACGCTAATATTATGTCACATAGACCATAGCATCCTTTATTTTACATTCTTGTTGGAAGATTCTGACTGCTGTATTTGTTGTCTAGGAGTGGATCTTACCTTTAAGAGCAGCGCTTCAGAGGCATTGATCAATCACGTCGTCATCATTCTAGTCTTTTTATTGTTACCTTTAAGAGTGGATCTTACCTTTAAGAGCAGCGCTACAGAGGCATTGATCAAGCACGCTCTAATAAATTTAGACCCTTTTGAGAAGAACAAACAAAAAAAATGTCTATTCATAGAAGATATTCGAAAATATGCATTCTGACATTAAGAGACCATGAAAATGATCTCCAAACATTTTCGGTCTTATGGAACAAATAAATATTACTCTCGCATAAAAGATGTTCTCTTATGGAACAAATAAATATTACTCTCGCATAAAAGATGTTCTAATAAAATGTGCATTGTCAAAGATGTTCTAATAAAATGTGCATAAAAATAAAAATGTGCATAAAATTGATCATTTTTCACAATCTTGGAGGAAGAAGCATGAAGCTAACTTTCCTCAAGTCCACTCATTATTGACAAAAATCGAGAACTGCCTGTTGCTTCTTATTGAAGACTTTTTTTGCAGTACATTTATTTATTTATTAAGATTAGAAATAAAACTTAGGTTGGATGTTTGACTACTACATTTTGTACTGATAAACATAAAAGAATACTTGATATTATTGATGAGCATGGTTGCATGTAATTATACTAGCTGGAGTCTTTATGTGAAAAAGTTACAATAAAGGCAAAAAATAAAGGAGAAAATAAGGAAATGATATACTATCTACTACATGATTTCTCTTTTTTCTTCTTTTTTGTCACCTTCGAGTCGATCTCGGCATACGTGGACCCCGTAGGTTTAACTAGAATTTAACTGTAAAATCCCATATATATTTTTTGTAGGATTTTGGTTAAATTTTATAGCTTCCCTTTATATTTCGGATCCTCTTGGTTTATCTTTGTATCTGACCAGTTCAGTTCTTTTGCAGATCGACAAGGCGTCAGGGAGATCGCGTGATCCAAGGAGTCAGCCCACTACCCCATCACATGAGAGTGCGCATCCATCATTTATTAGTGAGCCTTTTCCCCATCTTTTACTGCATTCAAAGTTTGCATACGGCATACCGCATCCCCGCTTTGTTCTCCTTCGTGAGGCAATTGGGAATAGTTGAGATTCTCCTTTGTGAGGGTTGATGCTTAAAACATAGGTTTTGCTTGGTCAACACCTATCTCGAAGCAGTTTGAAGGGGGTGATTCTATGCCGCATCATGTTCTGTAGGACAGGGTATCTCGTCGCTTTACTTATGCAATGGTATATATTATCTTATTAGTGCGTAATGCGGCCAGAATCGTCTCACCCATAATAAGGAAGTAACTCTACCTCATAGGTATGCGAGATGAGTTCGACGCCTTATATTGCCTTTGAAATATTTTTTATGACTAAATCCAACGATATTAATTACTCGTTTCCAGTTGATTACCCCTCTGGAGTGTTTTCCTCTCATGCGGTTGATGGACGACGCGGTGAGCATTATGCCACTTCCGATGATTCTTCATCTGTTTTGATTTCTCCTCAGTTTGCACCGAGTACATCAGTGGAGGCCATCCAGGTGATACGTGAGGGGAGCCCACGTGTGCTTCGACTGTTGGTTACTGACGCAGCACTTGTGAGGGACACCAGTTCCACTCAACCATTGAGGAAGACAGATTATCTGTTCAGTGATTCCGTTAAAGATTCAGATATTGCTTTTATTGAAAGTGAGCAATGGTTTCATAAAGATGATGGGGGTTAATATATCTCTCATGGATACCTCGCCATCGCTCATTGACCGAGTTGAGGTGTCAGGCCGTGACACAGGAGATGTTGTGGCTCTTGATGGAGGTGCATGACCACATACATTATGGGTATATTACCCACCAGGTAATTCCAGATTCGAGTAGGAACCGTGTTATTGGATTGCGTCCTAGTGTATTGGGATTAGACACACCACCACGTGACGAGTTGTTCACTATTGCTCATACCTTGAAGAATCGTCTTGCGAGGCTAGGGCGAGAAATGCCTGCCACCCGTCACAGATTTTACGGCTGGTTTCATTCTTCAGACAAGCTAGGGTGGGCTTGTATGACGAACCATGTCCTCAGCCGATGGGGTGAGGAGCTACATGCCTATGGTTTACATGCAACGATTTGTGCTACCATGTATGGGCTGCTGATCAATGCCAATCATTTCTTTGCATTGTTGGAGCTCTACGACCCATTGCAAAAACCCTAAATCTTGTACCTTGAGCTTGAAGACAACGCGAGGCAAGAGAACAAGAGGAGAAAAACACAGAGAGGGGTGCATAGTTCTGAGGGTTGGCAATTTTTATAGAAATTGGAATTTGTGCAGGAGCTCTGCAAGATCAAGAACTTGCTGCCGGCGAAGATCGTGTTGCTGCGTACGTCAGATCCACGCCGTTCGAGCTCATACCCGCCAGATCTAGGTCAAGTTTGTGATCTATCTCGTCTTCAAGTCTAAGTTGCGTCTTAGGCTGAGGGCACCCTCAAGTCTAAGCTGCATCTTAGGCTTAGGGAAAGCGTGTGATTTCTCCTAGTAGATCTCACCCGCTCTGGCGATCATCCCCTTCGTAGGCTGATCCCGGTCAGGCGTTTGTTTCCTTCGTGAAATAAACCCCTTAGATCCACAAACCCAGCATCTGGATCATTGATTAAAGATCAGGATTGCACGGTGGTCCACAGACAGAATAGAGTCCCCGGCACAGGCAAAGATACCCATGCAAGCGAGGGTCCGATCAACAGGCTCGCGTTTGTTCGAAACTAGAATTGAAGTTGTATTTTTTTTGATTTTTTCAATTTAAAGCCTTATAAAAAGGTGAATTATTGCTTGCATATCATTGTAAAAAATAAATTTGTAACGAGTTCAATTGCAGATTCAATGAAAAATCAACAACTCTTTTCCGCGAGAACAAGCATTTTTCTCAATCTCACAGGGCATTCCTAGCCTCCCTTGATTTTGACACTAAGCCTAGGACATACTCATCGACTGTTCAGAGTGCACATTGGTGGGAGGCCATGACCACAAAGATTCGGGCCATTGAAGAAAATGGGACATGGACACTCGAACCCTTGCCGCCCGAGAAGAAACCCATAGGCTACAAATGGATTTACAAAATCAAACGACGGGTTGACGGCAACATTGAGTGCTACAAAGCGTGTCTAGTAGCAAAGGGTTTCACACAGATTGAAGGCCTAGACTTCCACGAGACCTTCATTCCGGCCGCCAAGATGACCACTGTCCACTGTCTTCTAACCGTTGCACTCCATCATGGCTGGGAACTCCACCAAATGGACGTCACCAATGCGTTCCTACTATGCCGCCTTCGGAAGTCACTGTACGGCTTTCGAGAAGCTTCTCGCAATTGGTTCGCTAAGATTGCAGGAGCTCTTCGCTCGTATGGTTTTGTTCAATCCCTTGCCGATTACTCCTTATTTACTTATATGGAGTCTGATAATTTTATGGTTGTTCTTGTATATGTGGATGACCTCATTGTGACAATGAACAACCCGGCTAAGTGTTCTTCTTTTAAGCGGTACCTGAACAATTGTTTCCGTATTAAGGATCTCGGCCGACTCAAGTTCCTTTTAGGTATTGAGATAACCTGTACACGTTCGGGTCTCTTCTTGTCCCAGCGGAAGTACGTTCTAGGCATTATTTCAGAGTGTGGCCTTACTACGAGTAAACCAGCCACTTTCCTGATGAAACAGCGGCACTGTCTTGCCGAACCTATCTCGCCCCTTATGGATGACCGAGCCAATTTCGCTGCCTCATTGGACGGTTGCTCTATCTCACTATCACAAGGCCCGAATTGTGTTATTCGGTCCACACACTAGCCCAGTTCATGATGGAACTGCGGGAACACCACTGGGACGTTGTAATCCGAGTTCTTCGCTACCTGAAGCACAAACCCGGGCTTGGGAATTTTCCTGCACATGCCTCAAACACTTCTTTTGGGTGCTTTTTGCAATTCAGACTGGGCGAGTTGTTTGATCTCACGACGATCCACCACAGGCTATTTCATCACACTTGGTGGCTGCCCAATTTTATGGAAGACGAAGAAACATATTACAGTTTCTTGTTCTTCTGCAGAGGCCGAATATCAATTACTGGCTGTAACCACCAGTGAGCTAATCTGGCTCCACAAACTCCTTAATTCTCTCGGCGTCCCTCATCCAGCACCCATCTGACTACACTGCGACAACAAGTCCGCAATTCATATCTCCGCCAACCCGGTAATCCACGAGCGCACCAAACATATCGAAATTGATTGTCATTTTGTTCGTGAATGCATCCAAGCTGGTGAGCTAGTGGTGACTCACGTTCCAACGAACCTTCAGTTAGCTGATATCTTCACGAAGGCCTTGAGACGTGACCGATTTCATTTTCAACTACGCAAGTTAGGCATTCATGACCTCCATGCTCCAACTTGAGGGAGAGTATAAAGGAATATGGGATTTGGTTTTAATTGTATTAGTTTGCAAGATATTCTTGTTGTAACAAACTAGGTAGTTCCTTAATTTGTGCCCAGAATATGGGATTCAGTTTTAATTGTATTAGTTGGCAAGATATTCTTGTTGTAACAAAATAGGTAGTTCCTTGATTTGTGCCCAGAAAATTAGGATAGCCTTGATTAGCTTTGATTGTATTTTTCTATTTAAATCATACTTGTACATGGAGAAAAAATAGCAAGAAAAGATTATTCCAAGCTATAGAATTCTCCTGTAAAGGAGCTATTCATGGGGGTACGGTCTCCTCATCGTATCACAGTTAACGTTGTTCGAGAGCTGGATGTTAGGGTTTCAATGGACCCTAACAAACAGAAGGAATTCTGGGAAAGTTCTAAGGCATCACAATTTAGCATTGTTTGTTCTTTTAGAGATGAAACAAAATGTTGATAGAGTAAGTAATGTATGTAGCAAAATAATAGAGGGATGAAATTTTGTTCATAAATTTGATTGTTGCAAAAATTAGTAGAATTTTAATCATGTGGGATATTCATCAGGTTCACCTGTAGGTTTTGTGGAAAGGAAAAGTGCACAGTTGATATATTGTCTAGTAGAGAGTCATAGTGGTTCACAATTTTTTTCTTTGTCAGTTTCCTCTATGTATTTAACTTGTCAGGGATGAGAGCTCAATTATGGCATGATATTAGAATAGTGGTGGAGTTAGAAATTTATCTTGAAGGGCCAAAAATCCAAGATACACTCAAAGTTGTTCTTATTTATTTCACAAAAAGGTTTTTCCCCCTTAAATTATTCCCCTAAATGTTTAATATTTTGAAATTGGTCCCTAAAATCATTGAAGTTACTATTATATTCCCCATTTTTTAAGTTATTTAAAAATTAGTCCGTCAAATCACTAAAATTGCGATTAGCTCCCTCAATTATTCCGATTAATTGAAACAACTATTCATGAGATGAAATAAGAATTTTTTTCTTTTTGGGGGCAGGTGCGGGCGTCCAAGATCCTGCACTCATTCATGTGGCTTCGCCACTGTATTAGAATTATTAATTCTCAGATTACGTGGCCGTGGTGTTGAAGAAAAAGTGAGCAGCCTCTAAATCTACAGTGACTATCTATTCTGCTAGAGTTATTACTGTAGCAGTACTATAGCAACACTGTAGTAACAGTGCTCACCAAACGCAAACTCTCCTATAAATAGGCACCCTCAGCGTTAAGTTGAGATCATCCTAAAATCCCAATGTCTCCAATTAAAAGAGAAGAAAAAGAGGGAGAGAGAAAAATAGAGAGAGTTTCTCCTTATTGTATAGAGAAATTGTAACTCCTAAATTTTTCTCATAGTGGATTCTTCTATTTTTTTCTCGTGGTTTTTACCCTAAATTTAGCTGCGACCCTGCTCTATCGGGCCCCGGTTTCCTCAGCAAGTGGTATCAGAGCCAGTTTTAGGGTACGTGTATTTGCTTATCGTATGCTATGTGGCTGCCACAAAAAGTGGATCCTCCACATCAGAAAATAAATTAGATTATCATTTACCCTTTGAAGGCACTGGGCACTAATAATGAGGAAGGAACTATTCTCACGTACGACACTATTTACAAGTATGGTTACTATTCACGAGTACAGTTACTGTTCATAAATACAGTTACTGTTCTTGTGGAATAGTAGAAGTTACTACTCTTGGTAGAAGCAATGGCGATGAAGTTCGAGATCGAGAAATTCAATGGAGTAATTTCTCACTTTGGAAGTTGAAGTGAAGGTTATCTTAAGAAAAGATAATTGCCTAGCGGCCATCGGTGAAAGGCCGGACGACATCACAAATGATAAGAAGTGTAATAAGATGGACGGAAATACTATTTCAAATCTCCATCTTGTATTAGTAGATGGGGTGCTGTCAAGCATAGAAGAGAAGAAGACAATAAAGGAGATCTGAGATACTCTAACAAAGCTATAGGAGGTCAAATCTTTGCATAACAAAATCTTCTTAAAAAGGAGACTTTACACTCTGAAGATGGTGGCATCTACATCGATGACCAACCATATCAACACCCTAAATACATTATTCTCCCAACTCACAACGTTGGGGCATACAATTGGTGTGAATGAACGTGCAGAGCTTCTACTTCAAAGTCTACCTGATTCTTATGATCAGCTCATCGTCAATCTAACAAATAATGTCCTTATGAACAATCTAGTCTTTGACGACATTGTAGTCACTATTCTGGAGGAAGAAAATCGGTGCAAGAATAAGGAAGACAGGCTGGCAAGTTCGCAATAAGTGGAGGCCTCATCGGTGACGAGAGGAAGATCAACGGAACGTGGCTCTAGTGGGAGTCATACCCATGGTAGATCAAAATCAAGAAGTGAGAAGAATATTAAATGCTACAACTATGGCAAAAGAGGGCACGTGAAATCGGAGTGTTGGCGCAATAAGAAGAGTGGAGATAAAAAGCCTTCAGAGCTATCAACATCTCAAGGATGCGTCGTCAGCACATCAGACGATGGTGAAATTTTATACAGTGGAGCAACCACTGTTGATAAAGGCAGAAATAGGTTTGATGATATCTGGCTTCTAGATTCGGCAGCCGCCTGGCATATGACCTTCTGGAGAGAATGGTTCCACAAATATGAACCTATCTTAGAGAGATTTGTATTTATGGGCAATGATCGTGCCTTAGAAAATTTTGGTATTGGTACTATTAAAATCAAAATGTTTGATGGTACAATATGAACTATTCAAGATGTACGGCATGTGAAGGGCTTAAAGAAGAATCTATTGTCTTTAGGACAATTAGATGAGCTCGGAAAGGTTCATATAGAAAATGAAATCATAAAGATTGTTTGAGGGGCGCTTGTGGTGATAAAAGGAGAAAAGATAGCTGCAAATTTATACATGCTCAAGAGAGAAACCCTACAGGAGGCAGATTTATGTGTGGCATCAACCAGCCATGGAGAAGAACAAACTATGATATGCAACCGTAAATTAGACCACATGTCAGAACGAGGCTTGAAGATTCTCTCCGATCAGAAGCTACTTCCTAGACTCAAATCGGTAGCGCTTCCATTCTGCGAGCATTTATGTTACAAGTAAGCAGCATCGGCTGAATTTCAACACATCGAGCTCTAGAAGCAATGCTATTCTAGAACTAGTTCATTCTGATATATGGCAAGTACCAATTACATCCATGGGAGGCGCAAAATATTTGTTCTTTCTTGATGATTATTCTAGGATATGTTGGGTGTGCCCTATGAAGAAGGAGGCAAATGTGGTTTCTGTCTTTAAATCTTACAAAGCACGAGTCGAGCTTGAATTTGGAAAGAAAATCAAGTGCTTGAGGTCAGAAAATAGAGGAGAATACACAGACGGTGAATTTCTTACATTCTGTAAACAAGAAGGTATCAAAAGACAATTCAGTACTGCATATACTTCTCAACAAAATGGAGTAGCAGATCACATGAACAGAACTCTGTTAGAAAGAATTAGAGCAATGTTGGCAACCGCAAATCTGGATAAAGTTTTTTGGGTGGAAGCAGTAAAAACTACCTGTTATGTGGTGAATCGATCTCCATCAATTGCAATACAGTTGAAAACGTTGTTGGAGATGTGGACTAGCAAGTTAGCTGATTAATCTAACCTCCATATATTTAGAAGTCTTGTGTACGTAATGTACAATGCCCAAGAAATTACAATGCTGGATTCAAAATCCAGGAAATGTATATTCTTAGGGTATGCTGACGGAGTAAAGGGGTATCACTTGTGAGATCCCACTACCCGCAAAGTTATCGTCAGCAGAGATGTTATCTTTATAGAAAACTAACTGCAAAGAGAAGATGAAGAAAGCAGTTCAAGGAAGGACTCAGGGACTGTAATTGTTCAGGTAGAAAATGATCCAGATTTTTTTGAAGCAATACCGGAGCATGATGTACATGAACCAGTTGAGTCCGAGACTCCAGAAATTCGAAGGTCAACTCGTGAGAGAAGACTACCGACTTGGCATTCGAAGTATGTTATGGAGAGTAATGTTGCATACTACCTTCTAACAGAGGATGAAGAGACATCAACTTTCTATGAAGTTATAAATAGCACAGATGCATCTTTGTGGATGACAGCAATGCAGGAAGAAATTGAATCTCTCTATAAAAATAAGACTTATAATGTTGTGTCACTACTACAAGGAAGAAAGACGATTGGAAATAAATAGATCTATAAGATTAAGCGAAATGACGACGACCAAGTGGTGTAGTATCGTGCTAGATTGGTGGTAAAAAGATATGCTCAGACGGAAGGTATTGACTTTAATGAAATATTTTCTTCAGTAGTTTGACTTACAACAGTTCGAGTAGTCCTGGCTATGAGCGCTATATTTGACTTACATCTAGAGCAGCTAGATGTGAAAACAGCTTTTCTTCATGGAGATCTTGAAGAAGAAATCTATATGCTCCAACCAGAAGGTTTTGAAGAAAAAGAAAAAGAGAACTTGGTTTGCAGGCTAAACAAATCTCTGTACGGTCTAAAACAGGGGCCGAGGTGTTGGTACAAGAGATTTGATTCATTCATCATGAGCCTTAGATACAACAGACTAAATTCTGACCCTTGTGCATAGTTCAAGAGGTTTGGTGAAAATAACTTTGTTATTTTATTATTGTATGTTGACAACATGTTAGTTGCAGGCCCCAACAAAGATCGTATCAAAAAAATAAAGGCACAATTAGCTAGGGAATTTAAAATGAAAGATTTAGGATCCGCAAATAAGATTCTAGGGATGCAAATTTACCGAGACAGAATTAATAGGAAGATTTGGCTTTCTCTAAAGAATTATTTGAAGAAAATCTTGCAGCGTTTCAATGTGTAAGATTGTAAGTCAATTTCTACCCCACTTCCTGTTAATTTCAAGTTATCCTCTAGTATGAGTCCTAGCAGTGAAAATGAGAGGATGGAGATGTCTCGAGTACCGTATGCATCAGCAGTGGGAATTTTAATGTTTGCTCTGACTTGTACAAGACTAGACATTGCACAAGCAGTGGGAGTGGTTAGTCAATACATGGCGAATCCTGGTAACAAGCATTGAAATGCTGTAAAGAGGGTCCTACGATATATTAGGGAAACCTCAGATGTTGCATTATGTTACAGGGGATCATATTTTATTACCAATAGATTTGTTGATTCTGATTATGCAGGTGATTGTGATAATAGTAAATCCACCACAGGCTATGTGTTCGCACTTGCTGGCGGAGTTGTAAGCCGGGTTTCAAAACTACAGTCAGTTGTGACTACATCAACAACAAAAGCAAAATATGTAGTAGCTAAACAAGCTAGTAAAGAGGCAACATGGTTGAGAATGATGTTGGAGGAACTCGACCATGAACAAAAGAAGATTTCTCTCTTTTGTGACAGTCAGAGTGCTTTGCATTTGGCAAGAAATCCAGCATTTCATTCAAAAACAAAACACATTCGAGTTCAGTACCACTTCGTTCGTGAGAAAATGGAAGAAGGAACGGTGGATATGCAGAAAATTCATACCAAAGACAGCCTAGCAGATTTTTTGACAAAGGCAGTCAATACTAACAAGTATATCTGGTGTCGATCCTCATGTGGTTTGAAGGAGACGTAAGCAACATGGAGGTGGTAAGATAGAAAGAATGGTGTGAAGATATGATTGATAATCAATCAAATCTTCAAGTGGGAGATTATTAAAGAAAAGTTGAGCAACCAAACCTACAGGAAATGTCTACTCTGCTATAGTAACCACCAACCCACCAACTATTGCTGTAGCAATACTGTTACAACAGTGCTCACCAACCATAATCTCTCCTATAAATAGGCCCCTCAGTGTTAAGTTGAGATCATCCCAAAATCCCAGTGTCTCCAATTAAGAGAGAGAAGAAAAGAGGGAGAGAGAAAAATCGAGAGAGTTTCTCCTTATATAGACAGATTGTTACTCCTAAATTTTCCTCATAGTGAATTCTTCTATTCTTGCCCGTGGTTTTTACCTCAAATTTATTTAGGAGGTTTTCCACGTAAATCTGTTCAACTTTATTATTTCCGTACTGCTTTAGCTGCGACCCTACTCTATCAGGCCCCGTTTTCCCCAACAAATTATGTCGCAGGTGTGCAAAATTGTAGGAGAAGGAATCGCATGTGCTTTTGAGCTGTAGTGCTAGATTATAGCTTTTATCTGTAGTGCTAAATTAATAGCCGATGATATTGTTGTCTCCTTCTCCTTCATCTATTAAAACTACTCCGAGGTAGTGTGTCACTGAGTTGGGGGTCCTCCCTTTGTGGAAAAGTTCAGTCATTTTGACGATTGGCTGAGTAGGGCAGAATCAGAGGTGGAGGAAGGGCGTTTCAATGTAGGACGATAAGCAAAGGCGGATGAAGGCAATATGTTCAAATCTTGAGGATGGATGAAGGCTGTGTTTGAGAGAAGCGATTAGGTTATTAAGTTTGTGATTTTCTAAGTGGGTGACAGAGCAACTCTTCAAGAGGCAATTATATAATCAAAGTATGTATGAAGAGAGAGATGATGGAAAAAAAATAATAAAACAATATATGTAGAGGAGGAGAACTAAGAATAGAAATTGTCTTTTCTTTCCTTTTTTTCTTCTTTTTTTGCTTATAGGTACAATACGTGGGTCTAGGCCTATTTAAAGGCTAACTAGACCATGTGATAAGAACTTCTAAAATAACACAAACTCCTAAGAGATAATTAAAATAAACCAAACCCTATTCCCGTTGAATTACTAACTCTATCTTTAAACTAACAAACTCAAAGATAACCAAACTCCTACAAATTAAAACTTCTAAAGATAACTAACTCGAAACCCATGAGAATTAGGATTAACTTCAACATTCTCCCTTAATTCTAATTCTGCAAAGTCTTTATGCCCATCACATGCTTCAACTTGAAAAATGCTTCAAACTTCAAGGGTTTCGTAAGGATATCCTCTACTTGATCTTCAAACTTGCAGTAAATCGACACGATCTCGTTCTTACCAACAATATCTTGTAGAAAGTGGTAACGAGTATGAATATGCTTGCTCCTTCTATGAATAGCTAGATTTTTTGCCAAATCAATTGCAGACTTGTTGTTGATATAAATCTTTGTAGGACCTTTAACTTGAACATGAATTTGACTTAGCACATTATGCAATCAAATTGCTTGACATGCACTCAATTCCGTTGCTACATACTCCACTTCCCAAGTTGAGAGTGTAACAATAGACTGCTTCTTCGATGATCAAAAAAATACGGTGGAGCCAAAATTGAAAACATTGCCAGAAGTGCTCTTATGATCATCGTGATCACCTCTCTAATCACCATCAGAATAGTCTACAATATCACAATTGTTAGACGAAGAATAAAATAAGCCATGATCATAAGTCCCCTTTAGATAACGCATAATTCTCTTTGCAACTTGTAAATGAGATTGACAAGGGGCCTCCAAATATCTGCATACTAAACCAACTCTATAAGCTCTAGCCTTGCACATGTAAGATATCTCAAACTTCTAACAATTTGCTTGAAATAAGTAGGATCAACTTCAGCACCATCACCTTCTTGAGATAATTTAGTACCAATCTCCACGGGAGTTCTAACAGAATTGCAATCAAACATCTAAAACCTTTCAACAACTCTATGCAATACCACTTTTGACAAATAAAAATTCCATCATTGCCTTGAACTACTTCAATGCTGAGAAAATAAGACATCAGACCAAGATTAGAATTGTTTGCCTTCACATATGAGGCATGGTCAGAGGGGCACTTCTGAAATCCACTTTCCTGAATGAAAAAGCCAATCCATTTGTTCCATGCTCGCGGAGCTTGCTTCAACTAGTACAATACTTTCTTCAACTTGTATACTTTATGCTCGCACCCTTTCTTCACAAATCTAGGTGGTTGCTTCACGAAAACTTCTTCGTCAAGTGACCCATTGAGAAAGCTGACTTCGCGTCTATCTGATGAATATTCTAACACATCTATGCAGCCAAGGTAAATATTAGTCTAACAGCTTTAATTCTAGCAACATGAGAAAATACCTCTTGGTAATCATAACCGGGCCTTTGCTCGTAACCTTTTGCCACCAATCTTGCTTTATGCCGCTCAACTTCACCATTCACCTTAATTTTTATCTTGAAAACTCACTTCATGTCAATGGCTTTATGTCCTTACAGAACATCAGTAAACTCCCATGTGTCATTCTTCTCAATCGCCTTTATCTCTTCTTTCATTGCATGTATCCACTTATGATTTTGAATAGCCACTTCAAACATAACTGGTTCACAATCTATGAACATTGCAATGTGCTCTATATCTCCATCTGCATCAACATCATCATCTGCAGTTGCTTCATAATCTTTCAAGAGAACTGATGGTTGGTGATTTCTTCTTAGTCTTTCAACTTCTAATGAAACTTGCGAGGTTGGAGCTTCAGGAGTATTGGCCGGTGATACTTCTTCAGTCATAACAGAGACACCGTCTTCAAGATTATCAAGGAGAGTATGCTGTGAATTGTTTTGTGCTTCCAAATCCCAATTCCAACATTCTTCTTCAACAAACACAACATTTCTACTCATGATCACCTTTTTTATAATGCGGTTATAGAGATTGTAACCTCCAGACTTGTTGTTAACAAAAACTGTCTTCTCTCCTCTGTCATCAAGTATTTTTCTTCTTTATGCTAGAACATGAGCATAAGCAATAGAGCTAAACCCTTTGAGATGCCTTACACTTGGCTTATAACCAGTTCACACCTCTTCAAGAGTGAGATTATCAATGCTCGTTGTTGGTGACCTATTCAACAAATAAACAATGCATGAGACAACTTCACTCCAAAAATAATTTGGCATATCTTTAGCCTTTAGCATGCTTCTCCCCATGCTAAGTATGGTCATGTTTTTACTTTCAGCGAACCATTATGTTGAGGTGTGTAGGAAAAAGTGACATCACACCTTATTCCTTGTTCTGCACAATACTTATTAAATTCATTAGAAGTATATTCACCTTCATCATCTAAACGTAACACCTTGATAAAGTAGCCACCTTCCTTCTCAACTAGGGACTTAAAGTTTACAATCAAAGACTTCAGAATTTTACTGTAGAAAGTAGACCCATATTGTCCTTATGAAATCATTAAGAAATGTACAGAAGTGTCGATTATTTCCATTTGATACCGTGTTCATAGGGCTACACACATCTGAATGGACGAGTTCAAGAGGCTTCCTTACATGCTAAGTATTTTCAGCATCAAAGGGTAATCTGTGTTGTTTTCCAAAAATACAACATTCACACAACTGCTCGGAATGATCTATAATGGGCGAGCCTCTCACAAAATTTCTTTGGGCAAGCAACTTCAAACTGTGAAAGTTTAGATGTCCAAAACGAAGATGCCACAACCAAGACTCATCTTTCATAATAGCATTTAAGCAATGATAAACATCATTCTTGATAACAACTTGAAACATGCAATTCTTTGTCATATGGGCTTTAAGGATAAATACAGCTCTTTTATTAAAGAATAAGTTTGATTACCATAAAAGTGGAAAGCGTACCACTTTTCAAAAAGTTAGCCCATACCGAGTAAAGTGTTCTTCATATTCAGCACATAGAACATATCGGAAATAAACTTGTGATCTCTGTGTTCGCGGGGAAACCAATTGATGACATTTTCATTAATCTGCAAACGAACTCGTTACAAATTTATTTTTTACAACGAAATTCATGCAATAACTCACCTTTTTATAAGGCTTTTACAATGAAAATATCGAAATCAAAATTACAACTTTAATTTCCGGTTTGAACAAACGTGGGGCCCGTTTATCGGACCCTCGCTTGCGTGGGTGTCTTTGCCTGTGCCGGGGACTTCTTTTACTTCCGTGGACCACCGAGCAATTCTGATCTTCAGTTGATCTAGGTGCTGGGCTTGCAGATCTGATGGGAATCAACCCACGAAGGAGAAGATAACCGGAGCTGGTGAGATCTACTAGGAGAAATCATGAGCTATCCCTGAGTCTAGGACGCAGCCTAGACTAGAGGGTACCCTGAGTCTAAGACACAGCTTAGACTAGAGGGCG
>JBAKGM010031446.1:0-20504 GCA_037177215.1 Asparagus racemosus
AAAATACTCTTCTAGAAATGAAATATTTAATATTTTAAACACCAGAATATTTACTCAATTTTGTATCAAAACTTACGAGTATTACAGAATGGGTAAAATACCATCTAGTATTTTAATATAAAAATGTACCGAAAATTACGGGTGTTACACACACAGAGAGAGAGATATATATAGAGAGAGAGAGAGAGAGAGAGAGAGAGAGGGAGGGAGGATGTGAGTCTGTGAATTGGGGGGGGGGAGGGGAGGAGGAGAGAGAGCACGGTCGGTTTTATACTAACTGAAGTCCACAGGATGGGGAATCCTATGGACTTTGAAAATTCCACGAACCCTCTATTAAAAACACTGGACTACTAGAGGGTTGAAGCTTGTTTGTTAATTTTTGCAACCAAAGTCTGCGGGATAGTCAATCCTGCAGATTTGGTAAGTATCTACTTAATTACACATTATTTAGAATCTCATATAGATTAATGCAATGTTAATGTATACATGATTCTGAATCCTGTATACTTTGTGAATGATTTTTTTAAAAGTCAACCTAGCTTCAACCGACGCAGCTGAAACTAGGTCAAAATTGGTAAATACTTTTGTAGTAGGTCAAAAAATAATAAATATTTTTATGAATTGGTCTATTTTAAAACTTTTTCTGAAAAATCACGAGCAAATGTTGCAGCAACAAATGTTGCATGCAATATTTGTGTTGAAAACCATCGATTTTGGATATCTACGATTATACTTAAGAAATGTATTTTCAAATTCAAGTTTAGGTGTTTGATTGAAACATAACTAGACAAAAATTAAAAAATTTTGTCATATAAGGAAAGTTGAATATAGATGGTTTAATTTCCTATTTTGATTTAAAAAATTTTTTTTATGAGGTGGAATGATAAACACGTAAAATATGCATTATCTTAGTGTGTTTCAAGCATGATTTACGGGTGTTTAGTGCATATTTCGTGTTTAGATCAAGGATAATGCTGTGGTTTGTGTTCTTATATGTAGGTATTAGCCCAAGATTGAAAGATTTGATGATCGTTGGAAGTTAAATAAGAGTTTGAAGCAGCAACAAGATTTCGAATGCATGGTTCGTGAAGAAAATGGATGCATGATTATGAAGAACTGGAATTTCGGCCATGATGTAATTCGAATCTGGAAAAACTCAAAAACTAAAAGTTGTAGGGCTCTTCAACAACTTTCCAATGCAACTTGAATCGCCTCAATCCTAGGTCGGACGAATAAGTTACGAAAATATCAAAAATTGTACAAACATTTAGAAAATCAACAAGACCACGTGTCCACTCTTAAGAGGCGTTTCAGCTTCCAAGACCAACGGTTGAGATGGGCGCTCATACACAACTGCCTTATAAAAATAAAAAACCCACTGCCTTTAAAGCCCACGTCTTTTCATTCGAAATTCGAAACGCCTCTGGCGGCTAAAGTACCGCTGACGTCACGTCCTATCTTCTACAGCGACACCAACCACTCCCACGTCTAAAAGACTGGACACGCAAAATGTCCAAAGGCTGACCAACTCTGGTCGACCAAGCCCCAAGCTAATGGACGCCAAGGGCCCAGGCAACCTAAGGGCCAGCAACGAGTCGGCAAGGCATTGCCTCAAGCTAACGACTCCGCAACAGGTCACCCCAGTTGCTCAAGCCAGGTCGTCCAACCCATCAATTCTCCAAACCATGAAGCACAGCATAAGACACAAATCACAAGATAGCGGAATAGACGACAAAAAGAACTTTTATTCAATTCCTTTGAAAAAATACAAGTGTTCATGCTTGCCTATAAGCTATACAAATGCTAGGCTCTTAAAACCTAAAGCTACCTAGTCAGCGTCGGCCCCACTAGAAGAATCGTTACCCGACGACTCTGAATCGTCACCCGACGACTCTGAATCGTCGCCCGACGACTCTTCATCTTCCTCTTCGCCTCCACCCCCGCCTAGGTCGTACCCGGCTCCCGCCTCCTCATATCTCGAGAGGATATTTATGTGACCAGCTATGCTCGGTGGATATCGAAGCCGACGGGGAATGTCTTTATACTCAGCCGGGTGTTGTTTAACTATGAAGTCACTACTCCCTTTGCAGACTAGTGCGACCTCGACCTTGCCCAAAATACTGCAGCGGAACTCCTCGATGAAGGCGGGTCGATTCCTCTCCACTATGGTGGATTCGTAGTCGCTCGACTCCAACGACCTAATTCCTTTCCTCGGCCTTGCTCAAGGACTCTTTGAGTCGAGCGTATTATCCTTCAAGTCGTCGGTTAGCGGCCTCCGCCTCTGAGCACTGCATCTTGGCATGCTGACCGACCTGCTTCTCGAGTGCGACTTGCGCTACCGCCAAGTCTCGCTCCCTGTAAACTTCGTCGGTCGACTCAAGCCCTCGCCTTCGACCTAAAGTTGTCGTCGAAACTCCTCAATTTTCAACTGACCTCCTGTCGCTCAACTCCTTCAGATCCACGATCACCTGCTCCTTGGCTCTGGCCTCATGGCGCCAATCATCAAGCTCGGCCTGTTTGAACGAGAGCTCTCAAACAACTTGGTCGAACTCTTCACTCCCTTCTCTCCCGGGAACTATCTTCTTTTTGAGCTCCTCATAGGCGCGATGACCTTGGACCAGCTGGTGGCACAACTCCCGCTCCACCAGACATCCCCTAGTCAAATAACTCTGTAGGATCACATGGAGACCCAGGTCAGGGATGGTCTTCAAGATCTTTTTATCTTTAGGAAAGTTGAACTGCTCTACCGCTTTTGCTTGCGAGTATCCCGACCTGAGTACAGACGAGCGAGTGTCCAAATGTCCGTCCGGCTCTAACCGATGCCCTGCACTAGGTTCTCCCTCATAATGATCAGAGGGAGAGACCACCCCTATCAGCAGGTCGCTCGCCCTCATCCAATCCCTGTCAGTATTGACAAAATAGTACTAGGACGGCCACCCCTCTGGGGTGGGATTCGCCTCCTGATCCCCGACTGGCTTTTTGCCTCGCCTATGGGGTAGCTCCGCCTGAGAACTTGCACCACCGGCTGACCAACTTTCAGGCACCTCACCAGTGACACTCCGCCTACTTGGCGAACTCGGGATTGTAGCCCCAGGCGCGGAAGCGCCGACCTCCTTCCGGTCGCCCTTGTCCTCAACGGAGGCCGATTGATGGTGGGTCTCCTGACCCGAATCAGACGAGTCAACCTCTACGAGGGGTGGTACACCCATTCCTAATCGTCTCGACCCCCGAGGGGCACGGCTGGTCCTCTTCCATCAGCGTCTCTCAGGGTTGATGACACCTTGCAGCGCGACATCACTAGCCACCTCTACGCAACCGACCAGAACCTCCTCTCCCCTACCCCCCAAGGGCGGATTTTCCTCTCGAGTCGGCCCTCGTCGCTGACATTTCTCTGGGCGAGCTGCCTCCTCAGAACCCTCTAAGGACTCTTTGCTAAGTGGGGATTCTGCAGTAACCATTCTGCCGACCCTCCCACAAAAAGTTATATTATGAGCCCTCACCTCACCCGACCGGCCCACGAGGGCCGACGAAATCCCATGGAGGCGCAAAACAGAGTTGTCGAGCATGGCTTCCATGTCGCGTGGCCCCGTGTATTGGACAATCTAGCCCAATTCTTGCTGTTCGACCTCCGACAAGGGCTTTGGCTCCAAAGCTTCTCTCCTTATCTCCGGCCACGTCGAACAGCCCAGACCGATGTCGTCCCCAGCGACCCAAACGAACCGGTCCTTCCACCCCTTGTGTGACTTCGGGAGTCCGAGGATGATCTTGAACTCCCCAGACATCTGGAGGTGATAATGTGTCGTCTTGGAGACGATCAAGCTAACTAAGTGGCTCAGCACGCTCAACTTGGGCCAAAGTCCCAACCAGCAGCAGATGACGACGAAGCCGACCAATATAGCTATGGAGTTCGGCTGCATCTGCATGGGAGATACTCTCAGCTCCTCAAATACTTTTTTGAGGAACGGATGCAGCGGTAACCGAAGCCTGCACTCCAGATGTTTGATGTAGAGGGGAGCCCACTGATCCCCATAACAATACACTGGCGAGGACTTTGCCGGAGCCTCCAACTTATACCCCCTCGGAATATCAAACTTCAAATAAAGAGAGCGCATTTACGCCCAAGTCACCTTCGAGCAAAACTCGTCAAGCTGCACTCGGCGGTCGAAGTCCATCGGAAATCTTTGCATTGCTTGCCAGAAGATCGCCGGAGTTTCTCTCTTGAGGAAGATGAAAGTAAAAGCTCTCCGCCGCCACTGCTCTACATTTATACGGAGACCCTGCCTACCTCACATTTGTTCACAATAAACGGTCAGGATTGAGGCTCAAGCCCCGAGGCACCGCCTGCCACTACTCTACATTTATACGAAGGCCCACCACTAGGCCCAGAAGGTGAAACACCGATGCTCTAAAAACTGCCTGCTGACATCAGCCACTTCCCATCGCAAGAACGTTCTAGCCTCTTCTTCGACTTGCTCTCGCCCGATCCGGGCTACCCTACTTGTTTCACTTGGACTCGTTTCCAACCAACTCCAAGCGAAACGGGCCAACTGTTATGGTCAAAACCACTAATAAGTGATTAAAGAGGAAAACAGAACATCAACTTAAATGAACCTGTTCCCTCACCAACTTAGGGCAGCACAAACCCCTATGTCCGGCTCGTGAAACGACCAACCCTTCGCCCTAGCAATCCTTGGATGACGCGAAAGGCGGTGATGGTCGTCCACTCGACCAACCCTTTGCCCTAGCGATCCTTGGACGATATGAAAGGTGGTGATGGTCGTCCACTCGGCCAACCATTCGCCCTAGCGATCATTGGACGACGCGAAAGGCTGTGATGGTCGTCCACTCGACCAACCCTTCACCCTAGCGATCCTTGGATGATGCGAAAGGCGGTGATGGTCGTCCACTCGGCCAACCATTCGCCCTAGCGATCCTTGGACGACGCGAAAGGTGGTGATGGTCGTCCACTCGGCCAACTATTCGCCCTAGCGATCTTTGGACGATGCGAAAGGCGATGATGGTCGTCCACTTTATCAAATTACTCTAAGCGACTTGAGAAGCGATTCAAGCCGGCCACTTGGCCTAGACTCCCCCCTCTCATCGCTCGTGGTCCCCCCATCTAGACGACGGCTATCTGAAGTCTACATCCGACAATACATCACTATCGCATTAAATGTGCTGACACCCCCTTCACTCCTCTATCCCTCACGGTATTTAAGGTACCTCGGACCTATGCTACTGCAGATGCCGCCAATCCCATCCCATTAATGGCGAATAGACAACGCTAACTCTCGGTCCGCCCACAGTTTGACACATGTAAAGGCATGCTACTGTGACAGGGACATGCTACTGTGACTAGCGCATACAGGAGCTGGCCCAATCATCTCCTAGCACGTGGAGGAGAGGGCTGACTTAGCAGCTGTCTCTTGAAAGACAAGAATGCCATTTGAACCCTAGGTATAAAAAGCAGTAAGTACAGGAAACCAAGTAAGTGATCTCATCTCAATGAATTCTACTTTCACAAATTTACTTCTTCCTTTACTGACTTGACCGTCGGAGGGACCACCGGAGATCCCAACTCCCCCCTTCCACAGGTACCCCTTTGTAGGTGAAAGCCCCGACCGAAGCAACGTCACCAGGCATTAGTAGAGAAGGCGGACTCCACTCTCTTAAAAGCTAAACTCACAACGAGGTTAGTGACTGTTCAATTACATACATCAACACCTCTTGAGTTATTTTCTTTCTACTAGTATGTCCAAAGGTATATTTTATAGTGTAATGTAAATTATAGTGTAGTCACTTGTATCTTTTAAACTATTCTATTTTATAAACGCTAGTACGGTGCATGTGCAATGCATGTGGACCTACAATTTATTTTATACTGGGAATTTTATACATGTACATGAAAATGACAAAGTGACTCGATAGAGAAATCTTGATTCATGTCCTTAAGCTCGTTTAGGTTACCCATTCATGGAACGTAGATGCTGAACAATGAAGTACACAGTAACATACTTGTGCTATAGGACTCTTAGATCGGCAAACAACTATGAAGGACCTCAAAACAAAAGGTAAGCTTCGTATTTGAAACAAATGATCTGGTTCATATCACATTTCATAATTAACCTTATCAAAGTCGACAGTTTCAGATGACACTTTAAGCCTTAACCTTTTAATTGGCGCTAATTAATGTTGCTTTTATAATTTCATCATTTTCATCAGCATTGGTTTGCAGTTGAAAGAAATATATAGGCACAGGGGATGAACTTTACTAAATCGCAAATGAGCAGCATAGCTTAATAAGATTGACAAAAATGTACAAGTTGGCATTGGTGTATCTTATCTAATGCTTCATTAGTTGGTGTATCTTAACTATTTCCGTCTAGGATGAGCTTTTTAGATGGTTCATCCTAGACAGAAATAAACTGGATAGACATTTTGCACGGAATTCCATCTAAGATGGTCAACGTAGACGGAATTGGACCCACCCTAGACAGAATATTTGTGTTATTTTTTTTACTAGTGTCTGCCACATGATTTGGCTTCACATTGATAATTAAGTAGAAGGATATGAAAATTCTCTCTAGTTTAATATGCAATTATGATCTGAGATACCAACTAAAAAAAAATAAGATTATGCTACAATGTAGGATGCATAATTTGATTAAAAAAAAAAAGGATGAAAGAGCAATCATAGGTCACAATATGAGTATAAAAAAAAACTTGAAATCCTAACAATTCCCAACAATTAAATGATAACTCTCAGCGAAGTTAACTTCTAACCTCCTTCCAAAGAGTGAATTTACAATTGGAAATAAAATTAAAATCCACCGTGATTTCCGCTGCATCGAATTCTAGAAATCAATTCCTTCCGCTCAAACGTAATCTAAAGGAAGCTTATCTGTTCTTACATCCATATTCGTAAATACTAAGCGGATACAGTTATGTGGAGGTTTCACATCCGCGGGCTTAATTCTTACCCTTAAATGAAAAAAGAAACATAGGCCTGGGCCATTAAAATTAGCCCACAAAGAATTCCCAAAATCGAACTCACCAAGCGCAAAAAGCCCACTAACACTTGCTCCGGTCTCACAGGCCAGACGAGCGCGCCTCACTTTCGCTACCGAAAGCACTCACTGTCGCTTTACCCCCAAATTCCCTCCGCCGAAAATCAAAACCCTAGAAAAAGCCTAGAAGCCATGGCTGCCATCATCGACCACACCTCCGGTAGACGATTCCAGCGTCATCCTACGAAACCGCGCCTTGTCCCCCGTCGCCGATTGCCTCGCCACCGCAGCCCTCTTCTCCGCCGTCAGCCCCTCCGATCATCCCGCCGCCGACAGAGCCGGGTCCTGCTTCAGCAGCCTCCCCGTTGAGGCCGCGTCCCTCCTCGCCGCCGGCCTCATCACCGACGCCGAGGCCCTCGGTGGGCCCCGCATCGGGTTCCGGACCCGCGTCTGGATCGACCGGCCCCTCCTAAACCCTAGCTTCATGAGGGTGATGTCCATCACTGCTTCTCGCGGCAAGATTGAGGTTTTCCCCACGCGCTTCCAAGATCCCGGCAAGGTATTATATCTTTTTCTAGGCTTTTCCCCCTTGTTATTTATGTATTAAAATAATAATTCCACATTAGTCCCCTAAATTGGTCATTTAGGGGATATACGAGCAATTTCAAAGATTTAATTGACTGACTAATGTATAATATCTAAATATCCCTTTTTTTACTTATAATTCAAAGTTTTGCCATGATTTATTTTTAAACCACCGTGCTTAAACTCGGAATATCCATATCTAATAACTTCCAAACCTATTTCTGTTTTAGTTTGCTATGTGTATTCAAGTTGAATGGGTGTTCTGGGTTGAAGAGTGACTTTGGGAGTGAAATAAATCAGACTTGTTTCTTCTGTTTTTAGACTATGGAGATGGTAGATGAAGCTCACAAGTGGTTCGAAGGGCCACCTCTGCTTCCTTTCTACTCAGCTATCGAAGCAGATACTCAGCTACTTAATGCCTTCACCTTCAACGGGCGCTGGGCCGATAAATTCTATCCCTTCAAAGCCAAGAAAAAACACTCCCAAGTTCTATAGACTCAACGGCAAGCCAGTTTCTGTGCCTTTCATGACGACCAATGCTCGACTTTGTATCGGCTGTTATGACGGGTTCAAGGTCCTCAGACTTCCTTTCAAGAGAGGAAGCGATCCTAGGATTTTTGCCATGTATGTTTTCTTGCCAGATGCACAAGAGGGTATATGGGAGTTGGAGGAGAAGTTGCGTTCAGATGTTGGTTTTTTGGATAAACACATTCCTTCGGAGATGGTGGATGTCGGTGAGTTCAGGGTTCCCTTTAGCACTGGAGCGGTGGACTTCATTCAAGGGATGGCGTCTGTTTGGCCTCCACTTAGGACTAAAGATTGGGGACCTTGCGATGGGTATATCTTGGCGAGGACTTTTCTCACACTTGATGATGTAAAGGGAAGTAGGCGAGGAGGTGACGGTGGGAGTCGGGATAAACCTAGAAGGCTGGCCAGTGCTGTGGACTTTGTTGCTGATCACCCATTCTGGGGTGTGATTCGAGAAGATGCCAGTGGAGTTGTGATGGCTGCCGCACTTGTCCACGATCCGTTTGGTTCATGGTGAATCATTGTAAGTTATTCACAGCTATTTGTTTGCGAGTCGTTTCTTTATTCATGCCACTAGGACCATCTTTTTGTATATATGTAGATGAATTAACAAAGTACACGCAGAACTTATTATGGTCTCTTGCTGCATTTACATATGTCATAAAATATACCTATTTATCTTTTCTATGGTTGGTCTTTTTTTCATTGTTGTGGTTGTATAATTAAATGACATTCTCAAATTACTTCGTCCCTTGGCTATTGGTATAAGGCCCTTAGTTGTTTGTATTATCTTATCTATTTAAACTATATTTCCAACTACTAGCTGTTACATTTAATGCTATTAGAGCCAGGAAATGCAGTCCTACTATAGCTGTCGCAATATTTATTGTGGAATTTTCTTAAATCCACTTTGGCATTTTCGCAATCCCCTGCTGCTAAGGGTGGCAAATGCATTGGGTAGGGTTGGGTCTGACCCGACCCATTTAAAATTGACCCGACCTGACCCGTTTATTAACGCGTGACCCGATCCATTTAAAATAAATGTAGTCTATATTTTCCTCAAGAAATAAATTACACATTCTAAGGGCAATTTAGTAATGTCCTCCCTCTTATATCTCTTCTCCAAAGTAGCAATGAGCATGGATTATTTTTAATTTATTTTTAACTCTTTGTCATATCCCAATTTGAAGAAAGCTAGTAGAGAATTAAGAGAGAAAGTGACAAATACACACCACTCGGGGAACCTTTTCTCCTACTTTTTTATTTCTCCTTCTTCGAGCCTCTTCATCCCCCCTAACAACAAACAACAATCCAAATCAAACTATGGCACCCAAAAATCAGCTGCAATTCCTCTGCTCGCTGCTAGCTAATGGCTTAGAAAAGCCAGTTGCTATTGCACGCATGACCCAGGTATGTTTGGGTTAGGGTCTGTGGAGGAGATAAATGGCTCAGAGCTTATATGAAATGGATCATTTTAAACGGGTCATAATCGGGTCGACCCATGTAACTCCGTTGGGATTACATGGGTCGACCCGATTATGACCCCTACCCATATATGTTGACCCATACCCATTAATAATGGGCCGGGTCGGGTCGGGTAAAAAACTACCACCCTACCTGCCACGGCCCTATGATGTTTTACTTTGTCATCATGGTGTAAGGATTGTCATGTGTCCAAACTTCATTGTTTGATAATAAGTACACCACCATATTGTTCTTTTTAAAATTTATTGTTGAATGGCATGATATATTGATATTAGAGTTTTTATCATTGAAGCCTGTTTAATATATGTAGTTACCTTTATATATCACCAACATATATATCTTTGTTTTGTGTATGTAATGACTGATTTTTTTGTAAGTTCTGAGTTTACTGCTTTTAAGTTCTTCTCTTCTTTACTAATTCATATGCACAGTTTCACAAAGCATACGCCTTGGATGTTTTCCCCATTTCATACTAACAGGATTCAAACACAAAAGTCACATGTTTCTGGGACCCAAAAAAAATTTTTTGACCCAAAATTTTTTTTTTTTGGCACACTTCATGTCTGTGTGGTGTGGCGAGGGGCGGGTGTGTGTGTGTGTGTTTTTTTGGGGGGGGGGGTGGCGGAGGTTACGTTGGCCTTACGTAGTCATCTTTCCGGGCACTTCTTGATCACTGAGTAGCTTCAAAAAATGGTTTGTATATAAGCAGGGATGAAATTGAGGTTTATAGAAGAATTGTTAGATTGCTTTCTTGTTATGATCATCTCAGCTAGATTTTAAGTTGGATTTGATGTATCAGTTTTGCATTTGTCTATCCATTATCCACTGTAGTCATGACTGCTGGCAACACTACCTGTTTAGACTTACAATTGATTGTTGAAGTATCCTCGGATCAGAACTTAAAAAACCTGTCTTATGGCCTAGCCTGTGGAGGCCTCTTCTTTGTCGGTGATGTTTAAGGCTAAATAGCTTTTTATGTCTATTTCATTCTAATTTGATAAAAGCAGACATGTGATGTAATTCTTAACCTCAGTGCTTGACCTGATGCATTGAAGCCTTGTTAACATGCTATTCTTTTAAAGAGCTATATTTTCACCTTCCCTCAGAGAGTTGAGGCATTGAAGATTATAGTCCATCTAAGTGGATGACTCAACTGAGAAAGAACGCATTGTTATAAAGAATTGGTTGGTTTCTTGAAGTCTAAAACACATTTTCTTTCTTTCCGTGGTTTTTAGTTTTTCTTTATATTTTATGGAAAGACCTTGCCATGGTTTACATCTTGGGTCTCAAAACCAAGCTGTAAGATCACTCATTGCTTGTACATTGTTATTAGCAAGTATACTGCGAGATTGTTCAACTTCAATTATTATGCATTTTTTTTCGTTCATGCTTCTCAAGGTGTTTGTACATTACATTTTGTAATATGGGATTGCATAATGGTAATACATAATGCATACAAGTTACTTACGTATGACGAATGATTGGCGGCCATGTTTCTAATTAGTTACCATCTTTTTTAGTTTGGTTCCAGGCTTGTCTGTCGTATGCATTTATCCCTTCCATCCAAATGTTATAGATTTTAAAAATTTCAGCTATAACCTTTTTAGATATTTACTTCTGTGGTAGGAAACTCCAAACTTTCTGTTGATGTGAGTTGCTATCCTTTTCTATTCTTAATCTACAGTTTTGTGGATCTCTCAAACCGTCTTATTTCCCTCACATTAAACGGATTAACCATTTGGTATACCTGTAATATTACCCTAATGTTAACAGTCTATTTTTACTTTTTTTTTTTTTGGGTAAGGATAATAATTCCTCTTTTCCTTTTTCTTTCTAAAACAAGCTAAGTGTTTTAATCAATTTATTTTCTGGATGGTGGACAAAACTACAGGTTATTCCCAGAAGATTGAGTGACGTACCACACACAAGTTGTTTATGCTTTAAGTATGGGTTACACTCTTGTTTTTTTGTTTTTTGTTTTTGTTAATGTTTTGGGTAAGTTTTCATGTTGACTATTTAGGAGCCTCCAATGTGGATGTCGTAAGAGATCATGGTGTTGGCATGTAAATTAGATGTTACTCCATTTTACAAGATAGTTGCTGACTGATATCTAAAGATAATTTTTAGGCACTAGTTGTGCTGTAAGAGGTTCAGGAAGATTTTTAAGTATTATCATGATTGCCTCTCGAAGGGATATAAGTTGGGTCAATTAGAAATTGTATTTTTTGAGGAGCGAAGTTGCATTTTATCTATCCTTAAGTTGCAGATGCTCGTAAGCTACACACAATCAGGAAAAATAAGTTAGTGCAATTAGATATAAACAAAAGTTTTCCTTATAAACATACTCTATACTTCATATTCCTAATTTTGTTGGTCCTTTTGTTAGTAATACCCGTGTAACGAACTTTTACTAACCTCTTGTTTTACTTGTTAGTCGTTAACCAAGCAACATCTACATATAGGTTGTATAGCTTTAAAAAAAAAAAAATCTCACAATTGACTCAATTTCTCCCAAAGCTAAAACTCAATACATTTTCGAACTTATCCATTCATCTAGTGATGAAGCACAGAATATCTGGATCATGACGATAAAAAGCCGACGGTAAGTTACTTTTCTTCTACTGCTTAGTCCAGTAGTATATTGATTATCTTGTATTTGATATGCTTAATTGGTGGTATGTGCCCTATGTTAAGATGTATAAGCTCAATTACCTATTCCGAACTATCTTATTGACATTTCTGCCTTCTTAAACTCCCACAATATATTTTCTTTCCTTATTGGAGAAACTTAGTGATACTAGTCCCCAACGTCTTCACATTTTGAAAACTAGTCCCCTCAAATCTTCATACTTTGAACTAGCCTCACAAATCTTTTTGAGTATTTTGGAATCAATCCCTCTGTAACATTTACTATACAAATAGCTAATCATGGTTGGAATTAATCCTCTCTCACACTCGTCTCCCATTTCAACTTCTTAGAAAGGGGTAATTGTTTCCCAATAGCAATATCCAGCTCATCCAAAATCAACACAAAATTCTATCAAAATCATATTCAAAATCAGTAGATTTAAGTTTCCTTCAGTCACTATTTAAAGAAATAACGGAATAATACTCCCTCAATTTCATCCCGTTTCTAACTAGAGGGACTAATTTCAAATGGAGATTTGAGGGACTAATTTTAAATATAAACGATTTGAGGGACTAATTTAAAATATGAAAGATTTGATGGGCTTTATCCATTTTCCATTAATTTTAGTTGTTTTCTATTTACTTTAGCGGATTTTTGTAAGCTGTACCTATCTCTTGTCAAATTTAACTAATTTTTGTCGACTTTTATCCTTTTTTTTGTGCGTTAATGTTAATTATTTTTTGTTAATTTTATTTTTTTAAAATTAATTTTGGCGTGACTTTGAAGGAAGAGCAATAACAGGGTACAAAGGCAGCACTAGAAGATGTGACTATCGAGGAAGTAGGAGGAGGAAGAGAGAAGGTGGGAGGGAGAACGAGGAGCATAGGTGGATGTGGAGATGAACCACCCCAAGGGTATCCATATTTCTCTGTTTACATTCGAGATAATATCAAATCTTTTGATGATGAAGGGCAAACTATAATCATGAAAACAAGGAATCAACAACGAGTTCTTTTTGTTCTGTTACATAATTGAAAGTTTAAGTTGTAACCACTTACATCTTTCAAACTATTTCACCATATCACTTACAATGGATTTGTTGTAGTTTTTTTTAAACCTTTAATGATAGTCTCCCATTTCTTAAATTATTTTGGAATTAGTCTCTCAAACCATTGATTAGGTTCCTCCCCTTATTAAAAAAAAGAAAAAAAGAAAAAGAAAAAAAGACTCAATTCCTAATAAAAAAAGGGGAAAACTGCACTGAGGTCCCTAATATTTAAGCTAAATTTCCTTTGGATACTTAAACTTGGATAGTCATCATGTGAGGTCTTTAGCATTTATTCCGTCGTGATGTGACAAGATTTTTTTCCTGTTGTTATTTTCCTTTCCTTTGCTAACTAGATGCTGATTAGACCTCAAAGAGTTTTAAAATTACGAATTGCCCCTTGAAAGTCTTAAACGATACAAACAGTTCCTAAAAAATTTCAAATAGTTGCCCAAAATTTTTCCAAATAATTGGTAAGAGTTTTAAAAATTACCAATAACTCCCTAAAATTTTAAACGAACCTCTGCTTGCTCTTCCCTTCTACGAGATGATTGGAGCCGAGACTCGACTGCTTGTCAGGCATTCCATGTTCTGCAAACTTAACGGCCCTTCCCGCGTCTTTCATGACCACTGACGCCCGACAATGCATCGGGTTCGGGTGTTACGATGAGTCCAAGGTGCACGAGATGGCCTGTGGGTGACTCGGAGAAGAAACTGGGTTCTGACGTGCGGTTCCAGGATAGGCACATTCCTTGTGATGCGGTGCGTGTTGTCGAGTTTAGGGATCCATTTGTGCGATTCGAGAAGATTTGAGCGGGGTTGTTCTGGCTGTTGGGCGCGTGCTCGATCCACTGGCACCATAGCGCATCCTTGTAAGTAATTCAAAGCCGTTTCTTGATAATTACAGTAACCTTTTGCAAGTAGATTCTTAATTCATGTCACTAGGACTATCTTTTATGTGTCTGAGTAGATGGAGTTACAAAGAAGGTGATAACTTATTATGGTATCTTAATGCATTTACATACATCATAGACTATACCTATTTACTTTCTCTATAGGTTGGCGTTCTCAACGTTGCACTTGAAATAGATTACTTAAACATTTCAAATTTCTAATGATTGCAAATGTTTATCTAAATGCTTCTGTGGGTTTGAAGTAACGAGTTATTGTTATTTTTGTGTTCATTGGAGAGAAGGTTCGATGCTATCATTTCTCCGGAAATGTGTATGCTAACGCTTTTCGTTGATAATCCTTTGTTGGCATTTGATGTTTGCCAACTGTGAAATTGGAGCAAAGGGTGCATGTTAGGCATAGAAGAATTACTTGATAGATGTACTACTATATACTCTTAATCTCATTTCTTTAGCAGGTTTGTAAAGGGAATGTGTCCTTGATGTGTTTATGGATGCCAAACTTGGTACTTATATTTTTTTTTATAACTGGTGTTATAGTTGGATGATCAACTTATTGGTAAATGGATTTAAAGCTAGCAGGTCTGCAACTTTGAGTGTTTCTGTGTGCATTGTCCCAGCTTCAGATTGAATATACAGTTGACTATGATGAAGGCAAGCTTTGGTCTAATGCTATACGAATCATGACCCAAATCAGTTAATAGGAGTATATGCCCAGGTGAGTATGCATATGGTTTATTGGTTGCAATGACAATGACTTTGGAAGTTTGGAAAAAAAATCAATTGAGAAAGATAATCAAGAGGTGTACTACTTTAGATGGCAGTACATTCAAATGAGAGCTAACTTTAAATGGGAACTATGATTTGGACTATATTCTTTTATTGGCTTAGTTTGCACTGTGCCCCAGAGATGACCTCATGGTAGGGCAATGGAAGTTGACTAGATGGTCTGCCTATCTCTATAATGAGGTTGTTGATAGTATTATACTGATACCACTTCTAGACATATTCTTTGATCCCTAATAACTTGTCAGTCACTCACAGTTCCTCATTTTAAATTTTTGCGAAAGTTTGTTCTCAAGATCGTACATTCTTTAACTAGGTGTCGACTAGATCCAAGACGAACTCAAATTTATGAACCTTTACTCGTATTCGCAGGTCAGCCAAATGAATCACATTTTCCTTCCTGAACTTCATAGCCAAACTCTACATTATTGTTTTGTGCATATTTTACACAAATTAACTAATGAAGGTGGGTACTAGATACAAGATGAACTCAAATTTATGTACCTTTATTCGTATTTTGCAGGACTGCCAAATGAATCACATTTTCCTTCCTGGACTTCATAGCTAAACTTTACATTATTGTTTTGTGCATATTTTACACAAAATAATGAAGCTGGTTCTGTCTTATGATATACTTTACGCTTTGGTTTTGACTTGGCTGCACTGTTACATTAAGAAAGATATGGTTATGAGAGTTTTGCTGGAAGTATTTGTTGCTTTGAAAATGCTTTATTCTTATGCCTAGTTATTTTAATACCCATGGACTGATGCAGCAAATCTCATGCTTAGCCTTTTTTAGTATGGGAAGGTTAAGTGCAATGCAGTTGAGTACTTGAGTTGTTTTTCAACTTACAAGGGAAAAAACAAGTCTGTTAGATGCAGAATTGCAACTTTTATCTGCACCGCTATTTTCTACTGTGCTAAGATAGAACGGTTTTTAGCAAGTATTAATTTGATACTCATCACAGAAAATAGCATGTGTGTGAATTTTTATTCTATTAATGTGAGGTTTGCTCGTTGCCGAATATAACCATAGCATATACAGTATCTTGATTTGGACAATGATGCTAACATTGGGAAATATGAACTGGTTTTTTAATTAAGAATGGTTAGTCTCATCTGGAAAATTGTCTCACTAATAATCTTTATTCTTGTTCTATTTACGTTTTGCAGAATGTTCGTGCTGATATTTCAACGAATGTCCAATTTATTCTTTAATTTTCTTACCATTGGTTTCATCTCAAATTGCAATTCTGTGATTTTATTTTCTAATTTTTATCTTTTGACGTTTCACCTTTTCTTTTTGAATTCGTAGCTTGAATATGCTCATTAGATTGTAAGGCACTTTGTTAGTCACCATGTTTTCCTTAAGATTCTTGAAGATAGCTACAATGGTCGCATGTGTATTAGAGTGTCGATGTTGGGTTCCTTTTATAGCATGACATGATTGCAAAGCAAAGTGGAGCTTAAGCTGACACAAGTACTATATAAAGAGATGTGTGTGATACACATGCATGACTCCTTTCTGCTCTAGGGATTATACCTATCTATCGTAATAACTAGTGCATGCTTGGTTCCTTGTTGCTCATGAATGACTTTGTGCGACTCATACTCATTTCCTCTAAACTTAGAACTATAATGTCATTTGATTACTTGGTTCCCTTTTATGTTTGCATGAAGATTAATTTCTGAAAATGGTTTGACAGTTATGTAGAACATGTGCGTGATATACATGCGCGTTGCATCCAAATGCATGTTCATTGCTTGCGTACTTTTCCATTTAAACTAGCGCTCTTTCAATTGAAACTCAAGGAGAAAGAATAACAACTTTCAAGTACATGTGTTTGGGATACATCATCACTCCCAAATCCCTGTTATGATGCTCCTGTTCGCTGCTTTTTTGGATGTGGGTACAAGTATTAGTGTTCTTACCCTGTGTTTGGGGATGTGTGCAGAGTACAATTTCTCAAATACACCTATTGCAAGTCCAAATTCATACATAAAAGTGTTTATTCAGATGCTACATTTGAAATCTAAAATTTCAAATCCTTTTTTTTCCTGACATATGACTGAAAATTTCAAATCCTTTCACTTAGAAAATGTATACAAACAACTGATTTCTAAATCTATGGGTTTCGAACTTGTTGATTTTAATTTTACGTCTCAAATCCAAATCTCATTGTCAAACACAGATATACCAAAATCTAAAAGACATAAATTTTAGAGTACCAAATTGCAATAATACTGGGATTTGAGGGAGTAATGGGCAATTTTATAGATTGAGAGACTAATATGGAATTATTGAAGATTTGAGGGCCTAATATCTAAATAACCCTTCTTTTATTTGACTTAGTTTGCAGTGTGCCTTAAAGATGACTTCAGGGTAGGACAATGGAAGTTCACTAATAGGTCTTCCTATCTGTACAATGAGGCTGTTGATAATATACTGATACCACTTCTAAACATATATAATATATTGTCTTTGATCCCCAATTACTTGGTCAGTCACTCACAGTTCCTCGTTTTGAACTTTTGCGAAAAGTTTCTTCTCAAAATCATACTTTCTTTTTAGGTGTTTGCTCGGCTAGATACAAGAAGCTGAACTAAGATGTTTCTAACCTTTACTCGTATATTGCAAGTCCACCACATGAATCGCATTTTCCTTCCTGAACTTCATAGCTGAACTTTATGTCATTATTTTGAGCATATTGGAAACTGGTTCTGTCTTATGGTTACACTGTTACATTTTGAAAGAAACAATATTAAGAGAATTCTGCCGAAACTGAAAGTGCTTGTTGTTTTGACAATGCTTCATTCTTATGCATAGTTATTTTAATACCCATGAATTGATGTAGTGAACTCATGCTTAGACTTTTTTAGTACGGGAAGGCCAATGTGCAATACAGTTGAGTACTTGAGTTCTTTATCACCTTGCCAAGGAAAAAAAAAGTCTGTAACCTGTTAGATGCAGAATGGCAACTTTCATCTACCCATTATTTACTACTTGTTGAAGTTAAAAGAGAAGAAATATAAAAGAGGTTTTAAGGACTATTTCATTGATCAGTTCATGTATACATATGATGGGTTTATATACATTAAATAAATCGATATAAGGTAAGCTAATTGTATCACTAAGAATCCTCAATTATATCAATTACATATTTTTTGTCTTTTGCCATATTTGCTTGGTCAATCATCCATAATTAACATATGCCTCCATAATCATGGAGATAATTGAGGTATGAGAATATTCTTAGCATATCTCTAGTACTACTTTGCCAAGGTAGAAAGGTATTAAGCAAGTATCCATTTGATAATCATAACAGAAAATAGTATGTGTGTGAATGTTTATTCTATTAGAGGTTTACTGGTATAATTAAAACTCGTTATTGAGTATATACAGTAGCTTGATTTGGACAATGATGCTAATGTTGGGAAATATGAACATGTTTTCTCATTAAGAATTGTTAGTTTCATTTGGAAATTTGTCTCACTGACAATCTTTACTCTTACTTATTTCTATTTACGTGAGATCTCAAAGAATGTCCCATTTTTTTCTTTTTTTTTTCCTTACCATCGGTTTCATCTCAAATTGCAATTCTGCATTTTTATATACTAATTTATTTATCTTGTGAGGTTTCTCCTTTTCTTCTTGAATACATAGTTTCAATACACTATGTTAGACCAATGTGCAAAAAAAAAAAAAAAAAAGTAAAAAAATAAAAAATAAAATAAAATAAAATAAAATAATAACAATAATAATAGTAAGGGAAAGAAAGAAAAGAAAAGAAAAGAAATCTCCATGATTAAGATAGATTTTGACAAGACATTCGATCACATTAGCATCATTGTCCAAGGATGTATCTGGACTCGGTATAAATTATGCAAAAACAAGCCTTATCTACTTTGGGAAGTAATGCAACAGGGGGATAGATCAGCTGCATGTCTCAATTGTTATCAGTAATTTATGCCAATTAAATATATTGGCTTACCTCTGAAAATAAGGTAAGCTTAACAGAAATGATTGGAATCCTATTTTGGATAAATTGCACAAGAAGCTATCTATACGAAAAAGCAGGACTTTATCAATAGGGGGGGGGGGGGGGGACTGGTGCTTTTAAATGCAGTGCTTATCTCTATGCCTTTATATTATATGTCTTTTTATAAGTTAAGTTGTTGGTTGATTAAAGAGAGAGAAAAAATCAGAGAAAAATTTCTTATGGAGAGGCAAGACTTCTTCAAAGGGTTTTAAAACCTTAATAAAGTGGAAAGTGGTTTATTTAAGCCAAGAAGAAGGAGGATCGACTTGGCGTGAAGGATCTTGCACTCTTCAACAATTCCTTGATTTCAAAATGATTATGGAAAGCAATCACAAATGACTCTCTCTGGCTCTGTTCTTCATTCTATTTATAATAGAAATGGTTGTTCCATTCAGCAGGGAGTTCCAGGTCAGTCTAACCCTCTTTTTTGGAACAATGTCTTGGGTGCGCGTGAGCCTTTTTTAACTGCGTTCGATGGATACTTGGTGCTGGTGCATCTATGCAATTTTGGGAGGACAAGTAGGTAGGAACAAACAGTCTAGCAAGCCTATTTTCCTCTTTATATAATTTTGCATGGTCTAAAAATGTATCGGTTAGAAGCCAATGACATTTTCATCAAGGAGTTTGGAAATGACATCCTCTTTTGAGAAGATCAGTGGTGGCAAGTCATGGTAGAGATGAGCTCCTAAAGCTTTCATCAGATTTTCATCCTTGGGATATCAGAGATACACCTACTTGGTTGCTCTCGTCATCAGGTACCTTCACAATCAAATCCTTTTTTTGTTTTTTCAACATGAGAGGCATTTCCTCGGATTTATAGAAGTTGATTTGGAATAACTTCTTACTAGGCAAAGTTCATATCTTTCCATGGGTAATATCTAAAACAACGTTGCATAGTAAAGATAATCTACTCTTAAAGGGTGGCAAACGGACCTCTTGTATTTTCTATGCTGAAGTACAAGAGGTAGCTAATCATTTGTTTCTTCTATGTCCATACACCAACAGAGTTTGGGAGTATTTCAGACATTGTCTTCAGCTATACCAATGTCAGCCCTCAAGGAGATTTTATGGAGTATTCTTTTTCCTGCACAGGAGATGAATGATGCGCTCAAAGATAATTCCTCCCAATGCTTATTGACAGAAGAAAGACAGGGTCGGATGAAGAAATGCTCAAGGGATATCACTCGGCTTAAACAGAGAGGAGATGAATATCCTCTTCCTTTTTTTTTTTTTTGTATATATATCTCTTACGTTGACATGCTATGGTTTAACTTTTTTTTTCCCGACCTTGTTTTTTTATTTTGTGATTTCCTTTAGACTGTTGATTTCTCTTTTGCAAGTGGAGGGTTGGCTTTGATCCCTCTACGTATATGTGCATGCGGTGAATGATGACAAAGCTCCGGTCTTCCTCCTTATGGATATGTAGAGAGAGAAAGTTCTCCACCTCTGTATTTAAGAAATCCCTAGTTCTTCAGTTAATCTATATAT
>JBAKGM010031511.1:0-20488 GCA_037177215.1 Asparagus racemosus
TAAAAATACAGACAAACTAAATGCAGTAAACATGAACTAGAAATCGAGATATAACAAATATGGAGAAATTATGAACTTAAAAATGCTAGTTCTAATATGAAAATGAGAGTAGATATGCATGAAAATGTATATACAAATGTAACTCATCACCTTCATTCGGGCGATGTTGAGAAGGCATTGTGCAGGTGAGCCTTCATTCGGGCGACGTTGAGTTCGTGCTGGCGACCTCAACATGTGAAGAGGCCTTATGCAGACGACCCTCCTATCAGGCGGGGTAAGCATTTTTTACTGCCTACAATTACATACATCAACACTTGGTATGCTCGAAGAGTCAAGAAGAGCTGAGGAGCATCTAAGAGTAGTGCTGGAAGTTATGAGGAAGGAACAGATGTATGGGAAACTCAGGAAGTACTAGTCCTGGAAGAGCGAGATTGCCTTTTTGGGACATATAGTATCGATCACAGGAATAGCTATTGATGGCAAGTAATTTGAGGATCCTGTGTTCGACATTAAAGGACGCCGCCGAAGTTTATAGATGCTTAGAATTGGTGGGACATTATCAGAGAGTTGCTAATGATTTTCAAGGATTGCTGGTCCAATGACTAAGTTGATTCTGAAGGAATAAAAAGTTCAAGTAGGCCAAAAAGTTCTAGGAATCATACGAAGAGTAAAGAAGAGATTGACTACTGCTCCTATGTTAGGAGATCAAATGGTTCAGGAGGTTATACCGTTCTCAATGATGCATTAGGCAAAGAACTTGGGAGTATGTTGATGCAAAATTGGCAAGGTGATCACTTACAGCTCAAGACAGTTGAAGCCCTATGAGATGAATTACGCCACTTATGATCTAGAGTTAGCTGTAGTTATCTTCACCTTGAAATTTGGAGACATTACCTATTGGGTGAATGAGTTGAGGTCTTCATCGAGCTTAAAGTACATATTCACCTACAAGAAGTTCAATATGAGGCAGAGAAGATTATTAGGGTTGTTGGTAGATTATGACATAGTTTATAGTATCTCCTGGGAAAGGTCAATTTAATACCCGACACCTTGAATAGACACCCAGAATTGAGAATGTTGACATCCTAAAAAGATTTAGCTGAGGAGTTCTTCAGGTTACAAATTGAAGTATTGCCTCTGAACATCAGATGATAATTAATGATGCCTCAGATAGATTCCAATCTAAAATAAAGGATTCAAATAGAGCAACCCAGTGATGAGAGGATCTAAGAGTTGAAGATGATAGTTAGAACGGGAAAGGACAAATTTACGCATAAGGGAGGATGGGACCCTAATGTGTGGAGAATGTCAGCGTATGCCGAGAGCGGATGCCTAGAGAGAGCTATTGATAGAAGCTCATACCTCGGTATACACCATGCATCTAGGTGATACCAAGATGTATCATGACCTTTGCTAGAGATTTTTGTGAGAATGCATGAAGAAGGAAATCGCCAAGTTCATGTCCTAGTGCATGGCTTGTCAGCAAGTCAAAGTCGAGCATCAGAGACCACGGGTCTACTGTAGCCATTACCCATTCCACTGTGGAAGTAGAAGCATATTACTGTAGATTTTGTGATGGCATTACCTAGGAGTCTGAAATGTAACAACGCAGTATGGGTCATCAAGGATCAATTGATCAAGTTGGCCACTTTATACTATTTAGAGTTGAGTAGCTTAACGATAAGCTTGCTAAGAGATGCATGCATGAGATTGTGCAACTTTATGGAATACCTCTTAATATCATGTCCGGCAAAGATACCCATTTTCTATCACACTTTTAGCAAGAATTACACACTTAGCTAAGCACTCATGTTCATTTTAGTACGACCAGTCTGATTGTACTATTTAGATTTTGGAGGACATGTTGAGAGCTTGTATGATCAACTTTAAAGAGATGTCGGAGTCTTACTACATCTTGCATAGTTTTCCTATAACAATAGTGACAAGCTAGTATTCAAATGGCACCGTAAGAGGCGTTGGATAGTAGGAGATGCAGATCACCAGTTTGCTAGGATGAGGTTGGAGAAAGGGAGATGCTAGGTTTAGAAATGATGATTAGGACTATGGATAAGATTCAAATAATAAAGGATTATTTGAAGAAAGCTTAGGATCAAGAGAAACGTTGGGCAGACACAGGCCAGAGATCTTTAGAGTTCAAGGAGGGTGAGGATGTGTTCTTGAGAATTTTACCAACCCGAGGAGTTATATGCTTTAGAGAAAGAGGGAAGTTAAGCCCTAGATACGTAGGATCATTCAATGTCTTAGAACATGTCAGAATAGTAGCTTATCGTTTGGAGTTGCCACCATCTTTGTCCAGAGTGCGTGATGTTTTCCATAGTTCTCAACTTTGGCGAAACATTGCAGGGGATGGCCATGTAATGGACGTCCATGAGCTTGAAGTCAGAGACAGTATCTCATTCCGGCAAGAAACTGTTGCTATCATGAATCAAAATGAGAAGATCCTTAATAATCATGGTATTTCACTCGTCTTAGTCTCTTGGGATTCGAACAGTCCTAGTGAAGCCACTTTGGAGAGAAATGATGAAATTCATGTTCGACATTCACATCTTTAGGATATATCTTTTCTTTTTCATTCCTGTCCCACACCTTGTTCTTTGAATTTCGAGGATGAAATTTTCTTTTTAGGGGTATATGGTTTAATGACCCTAACCCACCTCGAATCATTTTTAACAGTAGACCTTGATATGATAGATTTAAACCTTCCGATTTTGTTGAATTTTAGACTTTTGACATGTGTCACATTCTTTATGCAAGTGGAAGTTTGCAATTATTATTTTTATCTTTATTTAAAAATCATGTTTTGGGTCTATCAAGTTATTTTATATTGGATTTTCATAATGACTTGGGTTTAAGAGAGATAATGGGCTTTAAGATATATTATCTTATTGTGTTGGATCTACTAGGAGGATATCCATTAAACCACAACCTATAATATTCTATATTCTATCATTTTGATACTTGGATACCATTACCAATACTAATCCTATTACCGTTAATTTTAATGCACGCCTTTGAATGACATGAGAATGTTAACCTAACCATCCTTTCATTAGGGTCGTTAATCCAAATTTTTTACTTCACAATAGTTTTTAGCATTAAACCCTAATTACATGTGGTTTAAACTCTAGTTAAAATTGAGTCCAAGTAACATAAACCCAACCCAAAACCATGTTAAAAACCCTCTTAATCATTTTTTGTGTAGTCATATTTAGAAAGGGTATTTTTGCACAAAAGACCCTCTCATTTACACTACTTTACTTTACTAATGGCACATGGGTAAGACTACATATACACTCAACCTCACCACTAGTGTCGTTCAACACAAGCTCTTTCCATTTTGAGCTCACTCCTTGAGGTGATATCATGTTAACTTCTAATTTCCATGACTGCCATGAGCTTATCATACTATCTGAGGCAGATGCCATGTGCTCATCTTTGGAAGCCTCTTTGTGCATTAGGTTAGTTACACGACACGACTTGGTTGTCTTCGAGCGAGTCCTATATGCAGGTCTCTGGCAATACTCTGAGAATATATCTGAGTCCTCCTCTTGTTGCTCACCTATGGAATGGTTAGTTTTACGCCATCAATCCATCATGTAGACATGGATAAAGGTAGGCTCATCTTCAACAGTGATTTTGGTGCCACATTTTCTGCGGGGTCACTTCTTCTTAGGTTTGGTCTGTGTGAGACTGAGGGATAATCACTCAAAAACTAATGTTGCGAGGACTAAGTTTCTATCAGACGTAGTGCAGGAGACTCAACCAAACCCTTAGAATGATGGCATATGGTGCAGCATTGAACATGTTCAATTGTTATGACTTGGTATAGGTAGTGTTGGGGAACCACAATCATTAGCCCTTTGATGGCTGAAGGCTAACTGATAACTTCCACCTTGTCAATAGAAGAATGTGGGCATTTTACTTTCAGATAGTCTCAAAGATCAATGATCACTTCTGGCCTTTCAACTCCCTGTGGGTTAGGCAATCTTCCTATTCCTTGCCCTAACTATGCGCGGACTTTGGTTCTAGATAGCATTGGGTTCACCTTGAGTTATTCATTCATTCAAGCCCTGTGATGGGTCCTTCTTCTTACACGTTGTGGAGTTACACCATGTAATTCTTTATTTTAAAATGTGGATGGGGCTCTGTGTGTGTGACAACCGTGCATCTCTATGGGGTTTCAAGACCTCCGATGCACTGACTTTGGAGGTCAGCTGAGTGGAACTTGCTTCTGGCTTAACCTAAAACTCCGCAGGACCTGACGACATGTCCTCGCTAAGTTGGGTGTCTGTGGGATGGTTAGATTCTGCAGGAATCTAATTCTACTTTGAGTGTTGGGACAAACTGTAGTGTGGTTCCTGCAAGAGGAATTTTCACTTAGCCTTGGCTGAGAATTTGATAGTCTCAGCATCGGTGGGATCTTCAACCATAATTGGGCATGAGCGCTCAGTTGGCACCGTAGTGGTCTTTTGTGCTTGCATGGGGTTTTCTTGAGTGCTCTTCAAGTAAGTCTCATAAAGGACAAAGTTAGTCACAACATGATGGTTTTGATATCATACTGCGACATGACTTTCGCGTTAGAGGAGAAGCCACTCCCTACCCGAGTCACCATTTTTTTGGGTCAAAAGATTTACAAAGATTAGGGATAATGAAATAGTCATTCTCTTTTATTAATCTCTTGGAAAATAACAAAATTATTACAATGTCTTTAGTTATAATTTTGATTCTGGAAAGCTGTGTCGAAAGAGACTAGATGTCGGCTCTATTGACCGTATGAATAAAATAGCCCCATTTTTTATGTAATCAAAGCGAGATTGAATTGATTTGTTTCGAGGATCCTTGAGATAAAGAATGAACGTTTTATGGAGGGTGTGCCAATAATGACCAAAGATTGATTGTTATATGGTTATGTTGATACAAGATTAAAGATTAGGTGTTAAGAGCTAGAGATGAACAAAGTTTGTGAGGAAAACTTCTTCCCCTTACAGTTAGGACCTCAGACAGTTGAAGAATAGTTGGAAGATATAATGTCACAATGAATTCTTAGGATTTGGCCCCTTGAAAATTTAATGAAGATGGGTATTTGTAGGATTCTTGTTCAAACTGTGCGCATATTTTGTCTGCCTTGAGTTAGGTTGCGTCCATGCAATAGCCCTTTTGTCAACTATCACATCCATTAGTTCGCCAGATTTTGATTAAATGCATTATGGGCATAAAATCATGCTGCTCCTGTTCATCATTATGGGCTCCATCTCTTCAGTCATCCGATAGTTAATGCAACGTGGCCTCCCATCCCCACGTAGCTCGTGGGATGTCATTGTCATGATTATTTCCATCACATCAATTCAATGCACTGCGGCTACCAAAATCGACATGAGCGGTTTGAGCGTTACGCTAGGTTTGGTGGCGTGTTGCCTCGGACCGTGCACGTCAACTTATGTGGCCGCAAACTTCTCTAAGTCAATGTATTAAATGGGTATCAGTGTGATTAGACCACTGATGGAGTGGTCAAATCGTGTCAGGGATGCCTCGTCTTCTGTACATCTCACAGAGTCTTAGCTCCGTGGGGTTAGTTTATGCTCATCTTTACGCTATTCGGAGAATCTCTTCAATGGGTACGCCATCTTAGATTTGCGCATAGTTTAGGTTTGCACTGAATTTTGCTCTGCAGAGTTGCGTCTTTCTTTGCCAAATTTGTTTTAATTGGTTTTCTTTTTTCTTTCCCTTTTTTAAAGCTTGCTTATCTTATAGTTTTAGCTTCTTCCTTCCTTTAGTCAACATTCTTAGCTTTATTAGGTTCATGTAATATTTATTCAAGTAACTGTCTCTAAGGAACCATTCTCACCTTTAACTGATATTGCTGAATGGTCTGTACTTTTTGACCGCCTAAAATGCATGCAACATATTTTAACATAAACAACATATTAAAGAAATTTGTTAAACTCTTATTTAGATATGAAATGATTAATTCTACTCGTTGAAGGCAGTCACACATATATAACACATAATTATCGAATAGGTACCACATAATCATCAAATAGGTGCTCACTTCGGAGTCCTCTGGCCATACAATCAACCTTAAAATGCAATTCATCTCATTACTTATCCTCCATCCTACTATTTTTAATTTGTATATTTAATGTTATGCACTAAATTCTATATTCTATAGCAACCTCACACAATCTAGTTAGCACTAAGCAGAAAGATCTAGGTCAGAGATTAGCTGCCTAGTCGATTCATGTATTAGATCGAGGTACACTCTATAGTGTAGGATATAGATCTCTACACCTATCCACATATGCAATGATTAGGTGTAAGATCTTAACATATTAGCTCTAGCAAAAATTACTCATAATGATAATCATTTTTTGTAACACCCGTGTTGTCGAGATTGAATATTAGCTCTAAAACCTATTTTCTTATAGTGAGAAATTAGATTGAATCTTTTGTTTATTAGTTTAAAGGAATATCTCCATTTTAGTATCCAAAAATGAGGTTTTTTACAAGGGTTTATGTGTTAAAATGCCTAATTGGGTTTTAAGTCAAAAGTGGTCAAACCATTAGTTAGCCTATTAAGCCAAGAATCTTATATAAGGCCTAGATAACCCTAGAATCAAAATTTTTAGATTTTTGACACCTATAGGGTTGGTCAAGCTTGGATAAAGAATAGGAGGGCTTTTTGGCATACGTTCATCAGCTTTGAGATCATCTTTTCGGTAGAAAAACCTCAAGCAAGTACCACTTGCTGTCTATTGCCTTTGATTCTTAAATATATTTAAATTCTTTATGTTAAATGTATTTTGATCTATCATGATTATTTATGATCTTTTCTTTAACGTATATTTGAGTTCATACGATATTTTGTAAATTAGAACGTTCAGATATGTAGTTTTGACCCTAGAGCTATAGAAATCTGATGAAAATTAGTAGACCATGCTTTATTTTTTAGAATTTGTTAGTAATATATGTCATAATTCGCTTTATATAAATATTGTGAGTTTCACTATGTTTCGACAAGATTTTACAAATCCCTAGATGATAAAAATCATGTTTTTATCAAATCCATGACTATGATATGTTTTCTAAGTATGTTAGATTTAAATTTTCATATTGAAAAGGTATGGAGAATTATCTTAAGATTAACATGAGAAAGATACAAAAAAATCCTAGGTTGAAATTTGAAGAATCTACTAAAATTCCGGATTCATGCGTCTGGTTACATATTTGTCTCAACTGGTTCACAGTTTAAACATCTGGACAAAATTTCAAATGTCTAAATCTCATTTTAATAAAGTTATACTATAGGGAATTTCGTCATGTCAAGTAGAAATAAGTATATAACTTATAAAAATCCTCTCAATTAAATTTATAATTTAAGCGAAAAATCCGGGCCTTACAATCCAACTTCTTCTTAGCAAGAGCCACTTTAGTGCTAATACTTGCAAAAGAGGCATTGTTGAAAGCTTTTAGATTAACTTAAGCACTTTAAGCTTAGAAACAATTGCATACATAAGGCACCCTTCCACAGGCTTCATCTATACATTTTTAACAATAGAGAGGAGATACACATGATCAGCCCACATGTTATAGAATTTGAATGACTTCTTATCACCATAAGGTTCCTCAAGAATAGTAATACGACCAGGAGAATGATCAGAGAATATAGGATTAAGATACTCCACTTGGCTTGTAGTATATGAGTGTATCCAACCATCATTAACTAAGACTGTATCAAACCTACTCTAAATTCTATCATTCCCATCCTACTTATTAGTCCAAGTATAAATGCATCCAGATTGTTTCATATGAGATAAGCAGCAATTAGAAATGAACTCTCTAAAGTGCTTGATATTATTGTTCAAAATAAGGGCACCAAACTTATCATCAACGACCAAGACATTATTGAGATCACTACATATAATCCAAGGCAGACTATTTTACAATTGAGATTTTTTAAATCATGCCAAAACTAAATTGTAGCACCAATAGAATTAGAAGCATAGATGAAGGATGTCAAATAATGTAAATTATCATTTATAGATCTCAAAACACAAGTAAAAGATTGTGAGGAGGGGTCAAGGAGTAATATCAAAGATGGATGAGTCCCAAAGAAGCCAAATTCTACCACAAGGACAATCAACATAATTATGAGTCCAATTCTAGTGGCTCACAAGTTTCTAAACAATTAAACAGGCCTTTCCATGTTTCACTTTAGTTTTTAGGAGGGCCAAGAAGGATAAATGATACTGAGAGATGAAACTTTTTATTAACCTCTATTTATGGGGTCTATTAGAACCCCTAACATTTCTAAAAGGCAAGATGCGTTAAGAGAAAGTACCCCCTTTATCAACTAAAGGGGAAAACTATTCATAATCCTTGTATTAGTCACATGAGATCTTGAAGTAGGCTGAGTTCTACCTTTCTGAATAACATTCCAGTTAGAATCTTGATGCATTTTACCATGAATAGCTCCATCATGAAAAAGAGAATCAGACACAAGATGAGCATCGGGAACGTCTATGTGATCATGCACATTAGCACTAGGTATATACAGCTTAGAAACATTAGGAGTGGGGTTACCCTAATGCCAAACATGCGCATAGGAGATATGGACCCGAGGTACATCAACATGTGTATGAGTGGTGTGGACCTGAGATGCATCAGGAATTGAAACACTATCCTGATTAGCAAAAGCATCATTAGTAGAATTTTGAACCCCAACCTTGTTTTTAGGTGCCCACATTTGCTTGAAACACTTCTTATTACAATTTGATAGATCATGTCCAATCAATGAGCAAAAGGTGCACCATTTTGGTTTAAATTCATATATTATATTCTAGCAAAAAATGGAGCCATTTGGTACTTGATAATGAACAACATCTGGTAAACCAACAGGCAGATTAACTTCAACAAAAATACAAGCATAAGCCAATCTTTATTTCTTAGTGTCAATTTATCAGTGGTAATAGGAGTCCCCACTTTGCTAGTAATCTTGCTGATACCCTTTGAGTGCCGTAGATTAAACCTAAGGCCAAGGAGTTGGACCCGTATAGGGTAGAATGTTATGCTAAAGTTATCATAACCCTCCATATTTCTCCATGGTTGAAGAAGGAGAGGTCTAGCATCAAAGAACCAGGAGTCTGATTCTAATATGAGTTGACTACCCTCCTCACTTATAAAATCTAAATAAGAAGACTCCTGGTTTTAAGAGACTCACTTCAGGAATAGCTAAAGAGGACCATAATTTTCTAACATATATTTCATAGCTTTATATCAAGCATGAAGACCCAATACGTGCCCAACAAGAGAGAAATTCTAGAAGTAATCACCTTCACGCCATTCCTCATAATCAAATTGCACACAATCATCATTTGAAGGGATAAAATTAAGTTTAGGACTACTATCACTATGATGATCATTAGTGAATAAGCTTACCCAATTCTTCATAAGGCTTTTTAAAGGTTCTTCAAGAATGGTAGTAACTCTATCAGCTGAAGAAACCACATTAGCAGTTATTGACCCGGTGCTCTTTATAATCGAAGTTGACGAGGAACCCCTACCATCCATTGTAGCAGATGAAATTACGTCTGGTGAAGTAGCTGAATTAGCTCAAGAAAGGGCCTGAAAAAAGCCCTTTCGACCTTCTTGCCCACGAATTTCTGACGTTTTCCCATGGTTTTCATGGCAACGGCTCACGATAAGAATCACCCCCTTAACGTGCGCCATCAGAGCATAGCGCTAAATCAATAGAGGAAAGGGTGGTGTTAGGGTTGTGTATAGGTTTGGATATAGGTTTTCGGGTTGTTTAAGGGACATAAGTTTCTCCATGGTGCGAGTGAGAGCCACTCGCGACTGTGGCTAGAATTCCTCATCTTCTTATACCTGCATATAGTTTCACTAGTTCTTTTTTATTTCACATAAAATATCCTGAAAGCCTCAGTTATACTTACTTGAAAGCAGTTATTTATTTCTGATGACACGAATAGGTGCAGAAAAGCCCAATCTTGTTTGAAATAAGCCCATTGTAAGCTCTCTCTCTCTCTCTCTCTCTCTCTCTCTCTAAAGGGCGAAAAATTGAGTTTTTTGCTTCTTGAAATAAATCAGAGTGGGTAAGTTAAAGTTCTGGCGACAAACACTTTTGGGCTTCAGAGGAAGTTAAAAAAGTATGCTCAACATACTTCATGCCCAAACCCCAGAAGTTAAAGCCCGAATGTCAAAGGCCTTTAATGATTATAAATACTATGTGACGGAAAGAATTAAAGCCCAAACTCCTTTTGCCTTAATTTATGTAGCAAGTAATTAGAGCCCAATCCGTCATCACAAAAGAAAATAATTAGCAAGTATTACTTGCAAATGTATTAATTAAAATGTTACGAATATTTTTGTCTAATATCTTATATATACTAATCATGCTATTTGGAGACATCCGATAAAAATCTACACCAATCATCACAACTTGGAGATCAAACTTAATAAGGCGCTCAAGTTCGATACTTTTACCTTGTATCTTTATTATCTAGCCTGGAGTTATATTTGTTAATTGCGTTATAATGTTAAAAAGCTAAATTTGCACCTAAACACTTCATACTTTCCCACTTGTGCTCTTCAATACCCTCAGTTGTATTTTGCTGTACTAAATACCCTATAGTTTCCAAATGTTGCATGCTTACCTTCTCTTAATCAAAAGAGAGAATATTTCCTATAAATTTTTCATGTAAGTGTCACGTGATTGTTCTCAAATTATTTATTACCTATTACTATTATTTAAGAAAATCTATTTTTTGGTGTTCTACTCCCACGTTAGTCAACATTTAAAAAAATTATAAACATATCCCAAAGATTTTATACACAAGTTTCAAAAACTTACAACTTAATAGAAGGGCAACATTAGAAAAACTAAACAATAATCTGATTAATAACTACCCCCACAATTTCATAACTATCAAGTCAACCAATTGCTCATGACTAACCCCACTTTTTTCAAATTCACATATCTTCTATACTTCTATGATTTTTGCAACTATTATCAGACACATATTTTTAATTGTTACGGTGTTGGCAAAAACTTATAGTCATGTTTAAGTGTATAGCATGTCATGCACGCAGAGCGCGCACAAGAATACTAGTAAGTAAACCATTTAGACTCTTATTCATTGGTCCTTTTCATATAAATCTAGATCTCTTTACTTCCAATTTCTTACTTTGATAGTCAAATCAAAGAAGTCTAAGTCTGCCACCAGAAGTTTTTGTCCCAGGTTGGTCTAAGTTTTGGGGTTGAAGGGAAAGAGATAAGAGTTTGTTATTGTAAGGTAGTTTCTTATGAAAGAGTACAAACTACAACCAATGATCCCACAAAGTTAACAAGGATCCTTCACGATATTTACCCAAATCAAGAAAAGAAATCATTAAAAAACTCTAACTCAAACAAAATTTTCAAATTTCAAACTCAAAAGACATAAAAAGAAATCCCTCAATCGAATAAAAAAAACATCAATTTCCTAACTCCATATTTAAAATCCAATAAAATTTGAGGAGAGATTAACTGATAATCGATGCACATCCAAGCCTAATTTTGCGACTTTATTGCAATCTAAACTTCAAAATCCAAATTTTCAGCTTGATTTAACTCAACTTCAAAATGCATTGATTGCCAAGAGCTATGGTTACTACTGGGAAAGCCGGTATCTATTAGTGGAAGCATAATCGAAAGAAAATAACTATTATTTTCATATGAGCAAGACGACACAAACCCAGAAACCCTAGGACATAAAACTTTAGAATTATATAGAAGCCAAAGTAAAGAGTCTACATAAAATTTCCCCTCTTATATATGATATCAAACAAGCAAAAGTACCAAATTAGGCTTTATTAAAAGAAATAGATTCCCTAGGAATAAAAGACTTTCCATAAAAACTAGAAATTAAAGATCACCTCTCGAGCTTTCTAAAAATATATAATAATAGTGAGTTTATGGAGGGAGTAAAAAATTACAGCCTCTTGAAGTTGGATGTTGAAATTTGGCTTTTCTTGGATCACCCAATCTTCGCACTAATCAGATTTCTCCAAAAAACTTAAGTTATTGCCTTTGCATCAGATTCGTCTGGGTACTTTTATATATAAACAAGATACTTCACTGCGTGGATAATAAATACATGTATAAAACATGCAAACTTGTGAAATTAAGATTCAAAGTTTGCAACCGTAAAATGGTACATTGACTTAGGAACGAATTTGGGAGATTGCTCCCTCTTTATAGGTTATTGCTCCTCTGTGCCCCGCTAGTAGAAGAAAATATCTGGCCTAAAATATAACCCTGTCTATTTTATGGAAGATGAGTATTGGTCCTCTTTTATTTATTTTGGTGGATTAAAAGACAAGATAGACCACTTGTAAATCAAAAAGTGGCTTATAAGCCACAAAACAAAGTGAATATAAGCCACTTTGACCATTTGCCAAATATGCTCGTAGTATCTAGGATTTATAAATAGTGTATTTTATTTATGAACCATTAGCCTATTTTGCTTAATGAATTAGCATAATTCATGATACCAAAATGGTGATTATAATTATCATACAAGGCTAGTAGGTACATTTCAGTCCTTGTTTCCGAGTCTAAGTACAAAAGTTGGCCTACAGTTTATTAGATATCATTTTATGAAATATCCCAGCAATCCAACATAAAATTATTGGATATACATTTCATGTCCCATCACATAAGCGTATCCAAATTGAATAATTTTTTTTTCACCCCAGCACCAAATTTGGCATTGCACAGAGGAATTAAAATTATTTTTTTCATCACATTAGTGTATGCAAATTAAAATTATTTTTTCTGCCTCACTATCAAATTTGTAAATTATGCATAATTATATAGAAAAAGAATCTCTTGTTTAGATATTACCTATTATGGATCTTTGGAAGGATTGCCACGCACCTCAATCTACGAACAACAGTCGGGAAGCAATCACACAGAGATGGTGAAAAACTCTCACGAATCACCTTGTGACCAACTCTGAAAAATATAAAAGTGAGAGAGGAAGGAGAAGCGATAATATTCTTTCCTCTACCTCTTTTCTTTTTACAGTATGTTCTTATTTAAAGGGACAAAAGGATCTAATTCCCATCCAATTAGAATTAGTCAAATATCTTATCTCTAAGATAAGATAAGTCCCACTTATTTGGGTGTATCCTTATCCATCTATGACTAATGTACTCTCACTCACACAAATGAGTAGGTGCCAGCCATATCTCCCCAAGCCATTGACTTCCTAAGTCAAAATCTCCCCGAGATTCTCCTTCATTTTCAATACTGCATTCATACATTATTAGTGCTGTGTGGATCATTGAGTACATACAAGCGGGTAGCCTTGCAGCCAAATCCGTTAGGAATGACACAAGGATCTCCCAATAGAAATAAAAATACACAACAAAAGTATAAGTATGTGGTATCTCCTACCTTAAATCTGATCAACCATGTCTGCTTAAGTATCTTCGATCCCTCAAAGAAGCATAAACACCGCGTTCTATCCTCAATTCATTGCACTCTTAAATCCTGTCCCCGGCATAAATAAGAGTTGTGCATGTGATGCAATCAGGAGACATGTCAATTGAACTTCCTCTAGCCTTGAATATTTGAGCGTTGTAATTACTTGCTTTCCTAACATTGCCCTGTGTGTGTAGTTTTGTCTCAACGCACTAGGAAATAATAGTCAAAGTAGCGAACACTCATAACAGCCTTTCTAGACAATCGAGTGAGGTAGCAAGGATCCATCCCTCGACCTCCTTATTTCTGGTCCAAGCACACGCCGTATGGCTACGTGCTATGGTATTACTTCTCTCTCCCTAAGAGCATACATCATCAAATGAATACTGTATAGACCTAAGTTTCATTACCTCGTAATGAACATGTCTGCCCATACCGCTCCACAATATGCCTAGGATCACCATGTGCGCTAGGTCAAACCCCTAGTCTGGCTAATAGTAAATTGGTAAAGTGGACGTAGAGTTTCCACTTCGCCCACTTCAACATATAAGTATACAACAACCTCATCTTGACCCAGTGAGGTGACCAATAGAGCGCTCCCAGTGTCAACATACCTAGTAATGCAATAGTGCTATCATTGCTCCAAGCCAAATGACATCCGACACTCGATCTCAACTTTGACAACTACTACAGCTCCGAAGGAGATCTCTTGTGTGATAAGAGATCCTGCTTACTAATGTATATTTTGAATGGTGCATCCAGTACCCTCTGTGTTCCCTACGCACATTATATACAAATATACTCTGTGTCAAAATAATCAAACAATAATAAGACATAAGAAAATCCTGGATATGCATAAATATAGATGAGAAAATATCTATCAAAAATAAAATTATGTCTCATAAAGTTACCATTCATAATATCCTAAGTGTCTCAGGTCCTAACTAGTACAAAACATCATCACGGATGTAGCACTAAGGCTCTAGCGTGCTGAATGAACTGTTACTCGGCTATTCTCTTCTTCAATGGATCTGCAATCATTTGACTTGTAGGGATGTACTTCAGCATGACCTCTTCCATCTCTTGCTTCTTGATGAAGTGGTACCCAATCTGGATATGCTTTGATGTCCCATGATACTTTGGGTCTTTCAAATAGGCAATTGCCAACGTGCTATCACAATGAAGGATCACATTTTCCCTTGCATGTGGTACTATCACTAGACTCTCCAAGAATCTCTGTAGCCAAACAACCTCTAGTGCTACCGCGCATGCCGCTACATATTCCACCTCCATGGTGGAAAGAGCAATGCACTCTTGCTTCTTACTACACTATGAAATGGTCCACCATTCAGTAGAAAGGCATAACCAGACTTTGATGTGTGCTCATCATGGTCGCCGACACAGTCGGTATCTATACATCCTCGGAATCAAGTATATGAACCACCATAACACAACGCAAAATGAGCAGTCCCACTCAGATTTCTAAGAATCCTCTTGACTCCTCTCTAGTGAACCATACCAGGATTAGAGTGATACTTACTCATCAGTCCTACTGCATAAGAGATATCAGGTCTTGTACACATCATAGCATACATAAGACTACTATTTTGGGTCTTTGAATTTATAACTGACTCAAGATTACAATTTCAAAGAAAACAAGAACAATTTATTTAGAACTCGGTTCTTTTTTATGTGCTGATGGAGCGTCGATGTCATACCTCGTTGGCAGTCCAACTAAGGTGTTAAGTCTTCTACTAATTGAAGATTACTGAGGCTTTTTTGAAGATGCTGAAGTCTTCAAGTAGATAGCAGCAAGGTAGCTAGATAAAATACCAAATTCTAAATTGTTAAATTGCTAAGTGCCCAAAAATAAGCAATCTCCCCTGCTCTTATAGGCAGAGAGAGAGAGAGAGCGAGAGAGAGAGAGAGAGAGAGAGAGAGAGAGAGATAGAGAGAGAGAGAGAGAGAGAGAGGCCAATAAATATGGATTTAGTGGCCATTAACTTAGGAGATAATGGGGGAGAACTGTTTCCACAAAAATTGCTCTTGAATTGATCAATGGCGAGGTTCACCCATAACAGTCAAGGGGTGAAGCTCGCTGAGCGGTCATAGGCGAAGTTCATTCTAGCAAACTCCTCCAGAATATGGGTAGCCTACTTCTCTTAGGATGTGGATGACGTGGCCCACGTGGGTCTTTTAGGTGAAGTTCACATGAGACTTGGGCGAGCTTCGCTATGGTTCAGGTGAGCTTTGTCATGGACTTGTGTTGGAGCCCATATAAAGTGTTTGGCCGATAGGTGTTCACTTCTTGGTCTTGAATTGAGCGTTGATCCAGGAGGGTATATTTTAACCATCTACAAGACCTCCCTCCCCCTAATGTTTTTGAGATCCTATTGTTGACTTGTAAAAGGGATCAAAATACTTTGGATCATAGCTAGAGGTATACTATTGAATGTCGCTTGAGTTATCTTGCATGGGTCGAAACTTGTCTTCATTTAACTACTTAGTTGCCAGAGGTGTACCGTTGAACGTAGCTTCCTTTGTCATGGATTCATTTGGTCGGATGTTCAGTAGAATTTGCATTTGTCCAATTCTGTGTTTGGCACGAAACTCGCTTGTCCTTGATTTGAGCCAAAGCTTAAGAGAATAGCCTCTATTAAGCGATGTTTATTTAGCTGTGAGTTTGGCGGAGTTCATCGAATTTTAAATATTTGGGTGAAATTTGCTAATCAGCGAGGGTCACTGAGATTGTTATCTTTAGATCCACCCCTTGATTTGAGGCTAAGATCTCTCTTGGGGGTCAAATATTCGGTGAGATTCGCTGTATACCCTAAGATTTAGGCTATCTTTTAGCCTCTTTGTGGGATCTAATCACTTCTCATAAGAAGTGAATTTTGTTTTGGGGAAGTTGGTTATGGAAATCTTATAAGTAGCCCCTTCCATCTATTCTCTCCCATCTTCATTTTCTCCATGTCCAAGTCCTCATGTACCCGACTGGAGTTATCTCTTGACAGAGAGGCCAAGATGACGTGGCTTCAACAAGAGTTAGCCCTGGTAGAGGGCGGTTCAGCGGAGGAGACCCACATTCTCCATTAATTGGTGGAGTTGCTTTAGGCAACGAAGGCTAAGCTTGAGCAAATCCTCAAGAATAAGTAAGAAGTGTGCTATGAGGTGATCCGTGATAGGGGTTTCTTTCACTGGAAATAGGACACAAAACCTTCCTTTCTAGCACCCGGAGATAGGAGACAAGATCCGCCTTCCTCTCCACCAGCAAGAGATAGGATACAAGACCTTCCTCTTTTGTTTCAAATTCATCCCTTACCCGGAGATAGGAGATAAGATCCTCCTTCCTCTCCACGCGCAAGCGATAGGCGACAAGCTCCTCCTTTCCTTATTTCAAATCCATCGCGTGGAGCTTCGAGTGTCATGCTCTGTGTAGGACCGTTTGGAGGCTGAGATGGTGCCTGAAGAAGGACCCATGGAGTTCCATGAGTGAGGCCTCAGAGAGTGACTAAGTTCCACAACTTTGGACTTAGAATATAATTAGAGTCTGGCTTCCTTAGACTTGACGTTGCGATTTATCTGTGTGTCTTCCCTTTGTTCCCCAATCTTCATACAATTTGGGGGGACTAGGAACACAATTATTTAGTGTAGCTTCTTTGTGTTCCTAAACCGTCATATAGTTTGGGGGAATAGGAGCTATTCTTGCTTTTTGTTTCTCGACTATTGTTAAGGTTGAAGGAACGAATGCTCACTACTCTTGTAATTCGAGAGTCTGAGACTTGCTTCTATGCAACCTTTACGACCAATGAAGGAAAGAGCTATGTTTTTTTAGAAAATCGTCTTCTTTCACGTGTTTGATCTGTGCATGGCACGCTTCTTACATTTGAAGCAAGGTTCAGGCTTCATGTGTTGGCGAGAATTGCTAAGTGAAGTCCTTGCATAAATTAGGTGAAGTTAGCTCAATTCTCAGACCTAGGCGAAGTTCGCTAAGTCGGTTGGTGAAGTTCATTTGGCATTCAGGCGAGATTCCCTGTACTAATTGGCGAAATTCACTTTGAAGATTTGAAATTTCAAATCTCTAATTTTTGTGCTAAAATTTGAGGTGAAAATAGCTCTTAGATAAAGTTTGAGGTGAAATCTTTGGACAAAGATTGAGGCGAGACTCTTGGGTGAAGATTAGGGCAAGATATTAAGGCGAAGCTCACTGAAAGCCTATAAATAGACTATTCATCTTCTTTTTATTCACTTTGCTTCCAAAACCCTAAACTCTTAGAGCTCTAAGACTCCCAAATTTGTTTCTTCCAAATGGCTCCCCATTGCTAACTCATCAAGGGAAAGTAGGCCGCCGACGGATCTCGTCGGCCGAAGATGAAGTTTTTGGGCAAACTTCATCTGAGTGAAGTTTGCCATTTTGGCTAATTTGGCTACTGAGCAAGCCTCATTTGGGTGTGGTTCGCTATATTAGCCCATTTAGGGTTCTGAGCAAGCTTGGTCGTTGAGTTGAGGCTCACCACTATTTATAGTTTGTGGAAGTTGGATAGTCCATGACAATGGTTCGCAGTTCATCAGCCGACCCTTCTTTAAATTCTGTAATAAATTCAGGATCCAAGAGGTGGCTCCATACAATCTGACTGCGAATGGTCTGGCCAAAGCTTTTAACAAGACCATTATCAAGCTTCTGAAGAAGTTCATCTCTTCTAACAAGCGATATTGGAATGAGAAACTTGGAGAGTATTTTTGGGCCTATCGAACAACGATCCGCACTCCCATAGGTGCTACGCCCTTCTCCTTGGTATACGGATGTGAAGCGGTGGTACCACTAAAGATCCAAATTTCATTGTTAAGAACTGCTCTCGCAGAGAAGATGATAATAGAAGAACACCATCAAAGGCATCTCCAAGAACTAGAGGCGCTGGATGAGTTGAGACTTAATTCTCAATAACAGATTGAGATGTATCAATCTCGAATCTCAAGAGCCTTTAACAAGAGAGACAAAGAATGATCCTTTAAAAAAGGAGACTTGGCCTTAGTTGTTCATCGACCCATGGTTATGACGCATAAGACCAAAAGTAAATTTCAACCCAAGTAGGAAGGCCCGTTCATTGTGGAGACAGTCTACTCGAATGGGGTGTATCACCTGATTTATCCAAACAGTAACAAGCTTATGGCGCTAATCAATGGAAACTTTTTTAAGAAAATTTATCCTTGAATTGAGCCTTTCTTCATCTCCCCAAGTAGAAATCGGTCATGATTAAGCTTTCACCTCTGACCATGAGAATGATATTTCAACCAAAATTATCAACAATTCAATTCTAACAAAATCCCACAGTGAGTTATCAAGTTAACACTATACCTCTATAATCTTGGGAATCTCTTGCAATTGTCATGTTGAACAATTTGCATTTCTTAAGATCTGGCTCGTTAACACCACACCTTTGTCAGCCCTTCTTCCAAAATCGATCAGTTAACATTACACTTCCATCAATTGTTTCACACTATTAAGTTAACACCACACTTCCATATGGTAGTTGTTCCTTGGACTCCCTTGAGCCTAACTATTTAACATTACACCTCTGTCGGTTGTTTCATTTGACAAGTTAACACTACATCTTTGCCAAATTCTCTTAGTACTATCATGTTAACATTACATTCTGAACAGTACTAATTCTTCAAATCTGATATGTTAACACCACACTTCTATCAGTTAAATTCCATCGACTGGTTATTTTCATATAGGCGAGTTGAATCTCATAACTTTGCCATTTTTCCCAACAGAGTTGCCATCCTGTTTTGGATCTTTAAATTTATAACTGACTCAATATTATAATTTTAAAGAAAATACGAAAAATTTTTTAGAACTGGATTCTTTTCTATGTATATGGAGCGTCGATCTCATACTCTATTGATGGTCGAACTAAAGTGTTAAGTCTTCTATTGATTAAAGATTGTTGAGGCTCTTTTAAAGATGTCAAAGTCTTCAAGTAGATAGTTGTTAGGTAGCTAGACAAAATACCAAATTCCAAATTACTAAATTGCCAAGTGCCCAAAAATGAGCAATATTCTCTCCTCTTATAGGCTGAGAGAGAGAGAGAGAGAGAGAGAGATATTGGCCACTAAATATGGATTTAGTGGCCATTAACTTAGGATATAATGGGGGAGAACTGTTTACACAAAAATAGCTCTAAAAACGGTTAATGGCGAGGTTTGCCATTAATGGTCGGGGCTGAAGCTCACTGAGAGATCATAGGTGAAGTTCGTTCTAGCAAACTTCACCAGAACTTGGGCTGCCCACTTCCCTTAGGATGTAGAAGACATGGCCTATGTGGGTCTTTTAGGTGAAGTTCATGTGAGAGTTAAGCGAGCTTCGCTATGATTCAGATGAGCTTCATCATGGGCTTGTGTTTGAGCGCATATGAAGTGTTTAGTCTATAGGCGTTCACTTCTTAGATTTGGACTGAGCTTTGGTCCATGAGAGAGTTTATTTTAAGTGTCTATAACTACCGACTGCACTTTTGTGAGGAACAACTAGCATTTGTTTCTTTTCAGCTTCAGTCTTGGGACATTACTCTCGACTTAGAGCACAACTCTTAGAGATTGGAGATCCAATGGGTTTACAACCTTTCATGCTAAACTATTCTAAGATCTTCCTTATTTAAGTCTCCTGAGACAAATCTAAGGTCCTCTTAGAACGGCCCCTCAAAATTTGAATTCCAAAGACAAATCTAGCATCACCCATGTCCTTCATCTCAAAGGTGGAGGACAACTAAATCTTAGTGGCATTAATAGATTCCATGTTGATCTCAGCCAACAATACGTCATCAACATATAACAACAAGATCTCAAAAGTACTACTAGCTTGGCATAGATATACACAACTATCTCGATCAATCACTGATTATCACATTTTAATTACAATTTAATACCCTCATTACCCATTTTATATGAATAAATATACCACTAATAATTGTTTTTATCTTATTT
>JBAKGM010031563.1:0-20468 GCA_037177215.1 Asparagus racemosus
CAAATCTAATAATCAAAATGAATCTGACTTATTTATAGTAGTGAAATAAATAAAAAATAAATTATTTTGATATTTAAACACGTGCATTGCACGTGCATAAAAACTAGTAAAACGATAAAAACTTCAATTTTAGTATCGGAGAAAAACATTAATGACACTAAAGATTGCATATCCAACAATATAATTTCATAATTGTTGGTACCCCAAAAAGATTTCTGTTTAATCTCTATACGAAAATCAATGGGTGCCACCTCACATGCGAATTTAAGACCGAAAGACGGTCTCAACTGACCTTTTCCGAGTATTTGGCACTCTGCGCTATAGTACCTCGGCCGACTGCTACAGTATCGGCTGCTATAGTACCGGCCGACGCGAAAGGCGTTGTTATTCGTCCCGCTACAGTGGCCCGACTCTGCGCTACAGTACCTCGGCCGACTGGTATGGTATCGGCCACTACAGTACCGGCCGACGCGAAAGGCGTCATTCGTCGTCCCGCTACAGTAGGCCGACTCTTTACTACAGTACCTCGACCTACTGCTACAGTAAGCTGACTCTTTGCTACAGTCCTCGGCGATTTTACAGTATTGGCTGCTACAGTACCGGCGGACGGGAAAGGAGTTGTTGGTCGTCCCGCTACAGTAGCCCGACTCTTTGCTACAGTACCTCGACCTACTGCTACAGTACCGACTTTTACAGTACCGGCCGACACGAAAGGCGTTGTTGATCGTCCCGCTACAGTAGGCCGACTCTGCGCTACAGTACCACAGCCGACTGCTACAGTATTGGCTGCTACAGTACCGGCCGACGCGAAAGGCTTTGTTGGTCGTCCCGCTATAGCAGGCCGTCTCTTGCTACAGTGCCTCGGTCGTCTGCTACAGTATTGTTTGCTAAGTAACAGACAACTTTCTAAGTCGTTTTGCTACAGTAGACCGACCCCCCGCTACAGCTCGGCCGATTGCTACAATGTCGTCTGCTACAGTGCCGGGCGGCTGCTACAGTTTCGTTCTGCTACAGTTGACCGACCCGCCCCTACTGCAGCACCGACCGACTCCCTAAGTCGTCCTGCTACAGCAGACCTACTCGTCAGCTAGAGTACCCTCGGACGATTGCTACAGTAATAGTGCTACAGTACCTCAAAGATGCTACAGTGCTTCCTGCTGCAATGGTTGCCTTGAGCCCTGCGCTAACAACAAGTCAACATCACAATTAATTGCGCTGTGCTTGCCACATGGCTTTGTAATCACTCCCCATGCCTCACATCAAATCAACAGTGACTCACTCTACACATAAGCTTACATGTGTAAAACCAATGCTAAAGTGACCAAATTGCCCCTCTCTCATTCCTACAAAGAGAGAAACTATTCTCATACGAAAGGTACGCTATTTTTTCTCCACCTGCACTCTGCAATTAAGAACCTTTACTGTTTATCTTCTCCTCCACTTAATCTCACTTACTGACTTGATCGTCGGAGGTACAACGGGGGAAACAAGCCCCGTCCTCTCACGAGCTTCTACCTGTGCAGGGGGAAAGAGCGGCCCAACTCAGAGCTAGGTATTCGGGGGAGAGAGCGGATCCCTGTCATCATCATCATCCGAAACGTCAAACCAGTTTTGACCGAGATTAGTTGACTGTGTGATTGAGCATCAACAGCTTCCTATGATTACAATCGAATGGTAGAGTATTTGTGCGGGAGGGCACATACTAGAGGAACCCTTCACTCAGGTGAACTTAAGAGAGAGTTTATTCTTCTCAATCTCTTTCTTAAGTTTGACATGTATCCGAGTTCCTCAAATTCAATCATTAGCTCCTAAGGCCTTCTACGTCTATACTAGATTGCTACAGGTCAGAGGTTTGACCTCGCAGAGGTTATATATACTTGGATGGGGAGTACAGCTACTACAGTGAGAGAGTACTTGACCCAGAGATACCTTCAGAGGGTCTAGCTCATTACCTGTTTTTTATCACCCTAATATGTGAGGCAGCAGGGGTACCAGTATGAGATACTAATAGCTATGAGGTAGGACATGCACCACTAGTTACGAAGATTGTGAAAAAGAGTGTATCTGCCCAAGGCAAGGGGCCTGTTATTATAGCTTCCACCTCTTCTTCACAGTGTTCAACACCCCAGTAGACTCCAACTCAACCACCTAGCGTTGTACCCACTAAGTGGACACCCTAGGTACTTAGTGATCATCTCTTTGCTCTTGAGATGAGGTTTCACTAGCTTTGACTCTAATATGTAGCTAACCGGGTTCAGTATATGACAGACCAGGCTCGAATCACATCCAACCTCGACTACATCATGATAGCACTTCACGAGATGATACCCGGATCCGAGGCTACACCATCATTTCATACTCCACCTCCACCACAACAGGCACCACCTCCTCGATGTTAGCTTGCTGCACCAACTGAGGGGGAGAAGGATACTGGCAATACCAATACAGACTCTGAGGAGGAGAATGTGGATGTTACAGGAAGTGACTTAGAGGAATAGGGAGAGCAAGATGATTCTGATGGTTAGGATGATGATGATGAGTAGTGAGGGATGTGCTTTTCTTTTATTTTATTTTCAGTCACTCGTTGCCTTTTATTTTTGGCATGTACTCTATTGGCTACATTATGTGTTTTGATAACTATTTGATTGTTTATTTTCAAAGTCTGCCTTGAGGACAATACAGAGTTTGAGTGTGGGGAGGGGACTAGCAAGTTATCTTTTTCTTTTCCCTTTACTTTTTTTCTTTTTCCACATATAAAAAATTATTATTGTCACTTGCTAACTTGATAGAGTTAGTTAATAATTGATTTACTTGATAAATTTTAAACATTCTAATTTTTAGTTAGTCTTATACTCAAGTTAGCCTTTTTATGATAACTCTAAGTGAATTTTTAAGAAATGTTTTTCAAAATAGTGTACTCTATCCTAGCTCTAACTTAGGTATTATCTATACTACTATCTACTATATAAAGAACATTGTAGGGGTAATGAAAAATGGATGAATGATGGACATATTCTCATTTTATGCTATAGTTGGAAGGACAAAAAAGTAATTTAATAATTTACAGTTTTCTTTACTTTCTCTTTTCTTCTAGAATATTCCATATATCATATAAACGTTTTAACTTTCTTTTTCTTCTTTCTCTTTTTTAGATTTCTAAAATGTTCTATACTATACTCCATAAACATAGGATATGAGCCTATATATTTACATATCCATTATATTTAAGATTCTAAAAGAAGTATAGATTAAAACTATAAGTTCCTTTTAGGAAAAAAATAATATGTATACCAAAAAATGCCAAAGAATATCAAAGTATAAAATATTTTTTCAGAAATTATAATTTTTGTGCATTATGCAAGTGCATTTTATTTCGCACAAAAGAAATAAAATATAGCAAAACAATAGTAATAGATGCTTAAAATATTATCTTTTCATATAAGATAAAGAAAAAGTTTCCTTAGGCTTAAGACATTACATTTTTAATCAATTCTAGGTGTATTTTTTAGATATAAAAATTTATTTTAAAAAGATTTTCACCTTTGCGCATGCATGTGCACATGTGACAATGTTAGTTGGTAATAATGAAATCTTTTCATACTTAACTTAGAGCAAATAATAATTTCTCAAGTCCACTTGATCTAAATATTTCTGAAGTATGTGTGTATGTGTGTGTGTGTGTACTAACTAAAAAAATAGAGCAAAAAATGGGCACCAATGAAATTATTGAACTTTTAGGTGATTCTATGTTACTAAATCTAAATTGACTGAGCAATTAAGCCTACACACACACAGATTTCTTGTAAAATAAATTGATCAAGATGCTTGGGAATTGTTTGAAACAAAGAGTTAACATATTCCTTTTAGAATTTCGGATAAATTTCTAAGTTGGACTTGGTTTTATATGACCACAATGAAAAAGATTTTCTAAGAAATTTATTTTAGAGTTATGCATAAAAATATATTTTTTAAGTATAAATTAACTCTAATTAGATTGGCTAAGGATCTCAAATGAATTAATTATATATCTACTTCTTCATATTGGCAAGTTGACCGAATTTTATGGGTATATTCATTATAAATTCTTACAGGACAACAACTCATCATTTTGGATAACCTAGGGGTTGAAAGGCTTGTTGTATGCACTAAATACAACCACAATTTTTATGAAAGTGAGTTAGAATTTGTTTTGCTTTCTTTTTTATTTTCTTTCTTTGCTAGAGGACTAGCAAAAGTTTAGATATAGGGGTATTTAATCATCACATTTTATAACATTTTTATAGCCTCATTATTTATTTTTATTTGAATAAATATAACGTTAATAATATTCTTTATCTTAATTTTCATATAATGAAGAAATATTGAATAAAAACTCAAAGGAGCCATTTTCCCTTTTTTAGCCCAAATTGAAGGCTAGAGGACGCCCAAAGGCCTATGAAACATCGAATCAATAAGTCAACAAAAGAAGCCAAATTTTATTATAACCTAATCGATTAGCTATTCGATTAGTTTATAGTAGGCTTTTATCAATGGCTGATTTTAATTTTCTAAGAGCCTAAGTTTGATCCAAAGATTGTTGTTTATTGCTGTAGGCTATAAATAGGGATAGAAAGTGAGAGGCTTGAGTAAAAAAATTTTGTAGACTTTATTTTGAAGAAAATGATTACTCTTAATTAAGAAGATTTTCCACATTGTAAATTTTTTGTAATAAATAAAAAAAATTTCCTCTTTTTCTATTTTCTTTCTTCTTTCTTCTTTTCCTTTGGTGATGAAGATTGGCTTCATCTTTTTATTCACTTCTTATTTTGATTTAATTTTACTTTTTATTTGCTATTATTTTGTTCTTCTCTTTCTCTCATTCTTCCCTGTTGTAACTTAACATGTTTTTATCCCCATCAATCCTAGTTGACCTTGATTCAACATTAAAAGTATATTGATTCCCAATAACTAAATATTTTTCTATAAATACCGCATATTAAATTCCACCCATAAATCTATTTTCTTCCCTATTTGTTTCAGTGTTGATAAGAATTCTACTTCTTGCTATTTATATGTTATGGTACGAATGTACCATACCAATTCGATATGTATGGATGATGAGATTCTATTGATACAGAGTCAATTCCAATGGACTTATTGAACATTCATATTGGCGTGCATCCAACAAGAATTGAACCTATGAATTTGTCAATTATGACTTAGGCACTTTAACCATTTAGCCATAGATGCTTAACACAACTCATCATACATTATGAATAACCAAATTCTAATTGAAATGAAATATTTAGGAGGAATCAATGAAAGTCATTGGGAGGAATCAATGAAACGACATCAATTCGAATCCTGGATCTTCGAATTGAGAGAGATACTGAGAGAGATTAAGAATTCTCACTATTTCTTAGATTCATTAATCAAATTTGATTCAGTACGATCATTTCACTCCCTTTTTTCCACCAAGAATGTTTTATGGAACTCTTTCACCTCTGAATTTGGACTATCCTACTTTCATGTGATTCATAGGATTTACGAAGCAATTATATTTCACGATCAAAGTTGTAGTACTTCTTGTATAATAGCAACCTTTATGTCTCGAATTAACAATCAAAAGATGGTCGAAAGAAAAAATCTCTATTTGATGGGGCTTCTTCCTATACCTATGGATTCCATTAAACCTAGAAATGAGACATTAGAAGAATCTTTTTGGTTTTCCAATATCATAAAATTGATTGATTGTTTCGCTCTTGTATCTTCTAAACGGGGGAAAGATTTCTGAGAGTTATTTCATGGATCCGCAAGAGAATATTTGGGTTCTCCAAAAGAAAAATATATCATGCCTAAATCAAACAGGGGTTCATGGTGGTGGAGAAACCAGATTGGAAAAAGGGAGATTCTAATTGTAAGATAGCTAATGAAACTATAGCTAAAATTGAGATCTCATTCAAAAAGAAAGATGAAACTATCTAAGGTTTCTTTTTTATCCTATATGGATGATCTGATCCGCAAGGACCATGGTTGGGAATTGTTTGATTGTCTTTCTTTGATGAAGTAGCGAAACATAATCAACTTGAATTTAGGATAGCTATTCAAAATATTAGGGAAAGACTTAATTTGTTATCTGGTGTCTACTTTTCATGAAAAATGACCAATTGAAGGGGTAGGTTTCTTCAAACAACAAGGAGCTGAGGTAACTATTCAATCAAATGATATTGAGCATGTTTCCCATCTCTTCTCATGAAACAAGTGGGGTAGTTCTTTGTAAAATTGTGCTTAATTTCATATGTGGTAATTTCTCCAAGATCCTTCATTAGTTGTGAGAAGAATCAGCATGAATCAGATTTTTGGAGGAATATATCAAGAGAGAATTAGATTTGGTTAGACAATATCTGCTTGGTAAATAAGGATCAGTTTTTTAGTAGGATATAGAATGTATTGTCAAGTATTCAATATGATCCCACAAGATCTATTTTCAGTTAAATAGAGATTCTAGCAAATCAAAATGATCTTCTAATCAATGCAGAGATCATTTTGATTCAATTAGAAATGAGGATTTAGAATTTCACACATCGATCGATCAAACAGAGATGCAGCAACTTAAAAAAGATTGATTCTTTGGAATCATTCCTTTCTTCAAACAAAATGAATAGAGATATAATCAGATCAATTCCTAAAATGCCTTTTTAGATCTTCCTCAATGTCCCGGCTATTCTCAAAATGTGAGAAGCAGATAAGTAATCATCTGCTTCTGAAAAAAATAGAAGAATTTCTTTGGAATCTTACAAGATCAATTCGTTCTTTTTTCCTCTGACAGATGGTTAGAACTTCATCTGGATTCAAATCCTACTGAGAGACCCACTAGAGATTAGAAATTTTTGAAGAAAAGATAAGATTTTCTTTTGTCCCTTCCATGCTCTCGGAATATAAAGAAGTGGTTGATATATTCAAGATAAGTATGTATTTATTTTCAAGATAATTATGTATTTAGAAAATATCATCTCAAATCATCCTATTTCATCAAATTCAGGATGTTATATAGTTTTGAAGGATGAGCCAGATATGGACATTTCCAATAAGATTTCATTCTTGAACAAAAATCTATTTTTTGATTTATTTCATCTATTCCATGACTAGAACAAAGGGGCACACATGTTACACCATGATTTTGAATAAGAAGTGATATTTCAAGAAATGGTAGATCTATTCACTCTATCAATAACTAAGCGGGATCTGGTGTATCATAGGAGATTTACCCTTTTATTGATTCCTAGGGTTGGATAAAAAAATTTCTTGAATGAGTTATTCAACTCCAGAGATGAATCAAAAAAGAAATATTTATTGGTTCTACCTCCTCTTTTTTATGAGGAGAATGCATCTTTTTATCAAAGGATCAGAAACAATCTATCCAGATCCACTACGGTAATGATTTGGAAGATCCAAAACTAAAAATAGTGGTATTTGCTAGCAACAACATCATGAGGAAATCAATCAATATAGATTGATCGAAAATCTAATCCAAATCCAATATAGCACTTATGGGTACATAAGAAATGTATCGAATCAATTCTTTTAATTAATAGATCTAATCGCAACTTCGAATATGGAATTCAAAGGGATCAAATAGGAAATGAAACTCTGAATCATATAATTACGATCAACGAACATTTATCTAATTTGAAAAACAAGTCAGAAGAAATGGTTTGATCCTCTTATTTCTCAAGCCGATAGATTCATAAATCCGGATCCAAATGCATATAGATAAAAATGGTCTAATGGGAGCGAGAATTTTTAGGAACATTTGGAATATTTCATTTCTGAAGAAAAGAACCTTTTTTGAGTAGTGTTTGATCAATTATGTACTAATTAATATTCGATTGTTTGGTTTGAGGCTATTGACAAAAAAGATGTGTCTAAGTCATTTCATTTTTTTGTCTAAGTCACTTCCCTTTTTCTTTGTGAGTATTAGGAATACCCCCACATAGGTCCGAAATCTACATCTATGAACTGAAAAGTCTCAATGTTCAACCGTGCAAATTTATTAGAATCAATAGGTGTTCAAATTGTTTATTTGAATAAATTGAAACCCTTATTATTGTATGATCATAATATTTCCTAAAAACCAAAATTCTTGATCAATGGAGGAATAATATTACCATTTTTGTTCAAAAAGATACCAAAGTGGATGATTGACTCATTCCATATTAGAAATAATCATAGGAAATCCTTTGATAACATTGATTCCTATTTCTCAATGATATCCCACGATCAAGACAATTGGCTGAATCCCATGAAACCATTTCATAGAAGTTTATTATATGTTCTTCTATAAAGAAAATCAACTTTGATTCTTGAATGATCCACATCACTTCTAGTTCTGTTGTAACAATAGATTTCCTTTTTCTGTGAAAAAGATCTGTATCGATAATGATGATCTTACATGTGGACAATTCCTCAATATCTTATTCATTCGTAACGAAATATTTTCCTTGTGCATCAGTCAAAAAATATTTTTTTTAGAGAGAGAGAGACTATTTCACCAATTGAGTCACGGGTATCTGACATATTCATACTTAATTATTTTCTACATAGTGGTAATAAAAAAATAACTTGTGCAAATCTTTCTATTTTCCAATTTGATTCGGTCCATTCGTTTGTAGAACTATTTATTCTATCACAGACATTTCTTCAACACCTCTAAGAGAGAAACAAATAGTTAATTTTGAAAGAACTTATTATCAACCTCTTTAGATATGAATTTATCTGATTCAAAAGGGAAGAACTTGCATCAATATCTCAATTTCAATACAAACATGGGTTTGATTCACACTCTATATTCTAAGAAATATTTACCGTTTGAAAAGAGGAAAAAACAGAGTCTTTGTTTAAAGAAATACGTTGAGAAATGATAGATGGATAGAACCTTTCAATGAGATAGTGATTTTTCAAATCTCTTAAAATGGAATCTATTCCAAACATATATGTCATGGTTTCTTATTTTGATAAGGTGCAAATATTTAAACTTCACCCTTTTAGATACTTTTTTAGACCCATTGCCGATACTAAGTAGTAGTCAAAATTTTGTATCTATTTCTCATAATATTATATATGGATCAGATATACATGGCTAATTCCTCAGAAGATTCTTCCACAATGAACTCTGATAAGTGAGATTTCGAAAAAGTGTTTATAAAATCTTCTTCTGTTCGAAAAAATGATTCATTAAAGTAATGAGTTACCCATTCCATTAATATGGGCACATCTTAGATCAAGAAATGCTTGAGAGTGCCTCTATTCAATCCTTTTCGTTCTTCTTGTTAATGGATATCTTATTCATATCCATCTTCTCTTTGTTTACCGAGCCTCTAATGAGTTACGGACAGAGTTAGAAAAGATCAAACCTTTGATGATTCCATCATACATAATTGAGTTGTGCAAGCTTTTGGATAGGCATCCTACATCTAAACTAAATTCTTTCTGATTAAAGAATCTCATTTTGGTTGCTTTGGAACAGCTAGGGGATTCTCTAGAAGAAATACAAGGTGGTGGCAACATGCTATTGGATGGTGGTCCCGCTTATGGCATCAAATCAATACGTTCTAGGAAGAAATATTTGAATATCAATCTCATCAATCTCAAAGTATCATATCAAATCCATCAATCGAATCACTTTTTAAAGAAATATGAGAAATCTAAGTTGTACAAGTAAAAACGATCTATTCATTGATAAGAAAAAGAAAACATGTAAGTGGTGATTGAATTGATGATAAAGTTGAATCCTGGGTTGCAACCATTGGTTCAATTGATAATGAAGAAAGGGAATTCTTGGTTCAGTTCTCCACCTTAATGACAAAAAAAAGGCTCGATTAGATTCTATTGAGTCTGACTCATAGTGATCCCTTATCAAAGAATGGCTCTAGTTATCAAATGATTGAACAACCAGCATCAATTTACTTACAATACTTAGTTGACATTCAAAAAAATTATCTAATAAATTATGAGTTCAATAGATCCTGTTTAGCAGAAAGACGGATATTCCTTGCACATTATCAGATAATTATTTATTGACAAACCTCGTATGGGGGGAATAGTTTTCATTTCTCATATTATGGAAGACCCTTTTAACTTCGCTTAGCTCTATCCCCTTCTAGGGTTATTTCAGTGATAGGTTCTATAGGAACCGGGCGATCCTGTTTGGTCAAATACCTAGCGACAAACTCCTATGTTCCTTTAATTATGATATTTCTAAACAAGTTCCCAGATGACAAGCCTAAAAGTTATCTTATTGATGATAGTGATGATAGTGAATTGATGATATTGATGATATTGATGATACTGATGATATTGATGATATGCATATTGATGATGACCTAATTGATACCGAGCTGCTAATTATGATGATATCACCCTTCAATTCGAATTAGCAAAAACAATGTCTCCTTGCATAATATGGATTCCAAACATTCATGATCTGTATGTGAATGAGTCAAATTACTTATCCCTCTATCTGTTAGAGAACTATCTCTCTATGGATTGTGGAAGCTATTCTACTAGAAATATTTTTGTTATTACTTTGACTAATATTCCCCAAAAAGTGGATCCCGTTCTAATAGCTCCAAATAAATTAAATACATGCATTAAGATATGAATGCTTCTTATTCCACAACGACGAAATTACTTTTTCATTCTTTCATATACTAGGGGAATTCACATGGAAAAGAAAATATTCCATACTTACGAATTCGGGTCCAAAACCAGGGGTTCCAATGCATGAGATCTTGTAGCACTTACCAGTGAGACCTTATCCATTAATATTACATAGAAGAACTTAATTATAGAAGCTAATACAATTAGATGCTCTTCATAGGCAAATTTGGGATATGTGATTCTAGGTTAAGATTAGTTTAGGATCATGGGATTCTTTTCCATCAGATAGGAAGAGTTATTACACAAAATGTACTTCTAAGTAATTACCTTGTAGATCATATATCTATCTATATGAAGAAGAAATCATGTGATACTTTAAACTTCAAACGAGCATGAAGAAATTAACAATACCTTTTTATTTTTTGAGTTGTTCTGCCGAATCGGCTGCTCAAGATCTTTAGTCTTCACCTAGATCCTGTAAGAAAAAAGGGATCACTTCTTATGGATTCATAGAGGACAATTCTGATTTAGTTCATGGCCTATTAGAAGTAAAAGGCGCACTGGTGAGATCCACATGGATAGAAAAATATTACAGTAGTTTGATAATAATCTAGTGACATTACTTCTTTGGTCCAAACTAAGGAATCCATTCGATATGAAGCAAAATGGATCTTTTTATCGTTGATTAGAGATTTTTCTATGAAAAATATAAATTAGAGTTTGAAGAAGGGAAGGGGCCCTCGACCCAAAACAAATAGTGGAAGATTTATTCAATCACATAGTTTGGGCTCCCAGGATATGACACTCTTGTAGTTTGGGCTCCTAGAATATGACACTCTTGTGGCAAACTATTTGATGGTATAAAAAGGCCAACTGAATTGGGATTTCCTTACTAGGTCGGGTCATTTCAGGGCAAGAGGATTATTTATCACAGAGAGGATGAACTTCACGAGAATGATTTAGAGTTTTTGTAGAGTAGAACCATGCAGTACTAGATACGAGATAGATCTTTTAAAGAACAAGGCTTTTTCTAATAAGTCAATTCATTTGGGACCCTGCGAATCCATTCTTTTTCCTATTCAAAGATCAGCCCTTTGTCTTCATGTTTTCATGTCGAGAACTTATTGTAGGTCAAAAGATGTCAAAGGAGCTTATTACTTCCCAAACAAGTCCTCCTACATCTATATATAAATGCCGGTTCATCAAGAATACAAAGAATTCGAATTGTTGATTCACAGCCAAAGATGGCTTAGAACCAATAATTCATTAGCTAATGGATCTTTTCATTCTAATACTTCATCCAAGAGTTATCGGTATTTAGCAAATGTCTTTCTATTTAATAGAATGCTATTGGATCAAATGACAAAGACATTGTTGAGAAAGAGATGGTTTTCCCCAGATGAAATGAAAATATTGATTCATGTAACAGAAGAACGATTTCTCATTCCTTAGCCATAAAGGTATATGGCTATAGAAAAGGAATTAAGTGGAACAGAATCAGCCAGGTCATAGAGTCTTGGAAACACTTGTTTATTCCATATTTTGGACCTTAGCTCCATGGAACAATTTGCTACTGCTGGAGCAGGGAAGAATTGGAATCTTAGATCAAAATACTATGTATGGATGATATGAACTGTCTAAACAAGGAATCTTGAACAGTGAACAACCAGAGCCTATTACTCACTACATCAAACAATTTCCATTAATGAAACCATGGAAATAATTCAAAAAAATATAAAAAATGCACATGTCTGAGCAATTGATTGTTGCTATCTACTCCAATAATGAATCATTGGTTTAACTGAATAACTAAAGAATATAGATAGACCTTTCTCTTTATCTCTGGTCAATGGATCTTCTCAATTGGAAGATCTCACATATGGATAATACATATTCCAGTTAACCGAGCCTAATTCTAATTGTTTTGTCCATAGCAAAGATATCTATGGAGGTGGTTCGTCCTATTTAGATATTCACAACCAAAAGTTATCGGATTCTCTTTCGGATAAGCCCTGAAAGGAGAAGGAAGGCTGGAATGCCAACAGCCGTTTGTCTATTCTCTAATTTACCCAACCCGATAGTACCCATTTTGGGAGCATCCAGTGCTAAAGTCACTAAATGTGTAAGTCGTCAATCCCTAAAACGGACTACGTACTGTACTTTATCTACTGGGTTATGGGTATTGTTGGAGATTTTACTAGAGAATTCTATCAATCTACCTCTGTGATTCCTGTTGAATCATATATTCAGGGGGTGGCGCAAGGTGGACAATTTCCAAAAGGACTCCTCATTCATTAGATAAAGAAGATAGCCAAAATTTCGTGATATGCTGCCAAACCTCTTCTAATTCTAACAGCTTAGACTCGGATCGTGGAGATCACCGGAATACGCCATATCAACAGATAAGATACGTGGTATATCAATATTAATTAGATCCGAAATCTGTTGTTGAATTGCTCATTCAATGAGCATTCTAGCACTCTCAATATTATGCCTTGAAGAGGACTTGAACCTCCATGCTCTTTAGCACGAGAGTTTGAGTCCCATGTGTCTACCATTTCACCATCAGGGCATCTTGAAAGTAAAATATATTAATATTTCGCACTTAATAATCCATGGAATCTAGATACATAAATAGATAATACAAATCCACAAGTTCACATGCATTATACATATCTAGTACAAATCCACAAGTTTACATACGCATACCTGTTAATCTTCACCCGACTTATTATTCTATCCTCACTAATTAATTGACCGCACATGAAAAAGAAACAACAAAGAATAACCACCATATTTTTTTACTTGCGAACCATTAAGCAAGCATCAATTGTTATGCCAAGAAACGCATGCTATTAAATTAACCTTTCAATTACATAACATGCATGCAAGCCAAACAAATCAAGGGAATCCACTGCCATTTCCACCACCATTCCCTTTGCGAAACCCTCTACCAACGTCGAAACCGTTCCCTCCGTAACCTCCAAATCCACCTCTACCGCCACGCCCCACAGCCAGCCTTGGCTCATGACCACCTCCACCGAACCCACTATGGCCACCTCCGTTGAACCCACCTCCTCCAAGCCTTCGAGCCACCCCTGGCATCACCATCTAGGAGTCACCACCTACTCCTCCATTGGCACCACCATCAAGCCTACCACTACCTTCTCAACCAAATACTCCTCCACCGCCACTGTCGAGCCCATGGTAGTAGCTGAACCGGGCTTTGGTCTTCAAACCCCTTGCCTTATTTTTATTGGTAATGGGTTTTGCTCCGAGGAGATGAGGAGGGAGGGTCTTATAGAGGAGTTGGAACGAAATAGAGGGGACTTGTAAGGGTTTGCGTTGAATTAAATTAGCTAGGGAATTTAGAAGGGTATGCTCTAAACTTTTGGACTCTATAATTGAACTTTCATTAATAAGCAAATTAAATCTTACTTTCATGTGTAATTAAGATTTGGAATTCTCGTTATTCCATGAAGAAATGACTGTTAATTTTTCATGGCATCATTTTGCAAAACCTTTATTTTATGTGACATACGAATTAGTAATTAATTGCACCTTCATGCAACATAGGTGCAGCTACCTAGCCTCATAATCTAGTATAGCTTAGTACGAAATTTCTTGTCAAACTTAGATTAATATTACCATTTACAACTGATATGTCTAATAAATTTATGTGCGGGATGCAAAGGAGTTGGCCGGTCATCATTTAAAGAAAAAATATAACTGAGAGAGAGAAGTAAAAGGATGCTAAATAATTATTTTTTTGTTAATATTATATGAAACAACTACTCCTTCATTAATGTCACATGAATAGTATTAAATTTTGCAGTTGCATGTGCATTATCCACTTTTCATGACATAGTAAAACTTCGATATTACGTGCACATGCATTGTCCAGTTTACATCACTTGTCATTAATGTCATAGTAATATAAAACATCACTTTTTGTGTAGATATTAGGTTCGTGGATGCCCATAGCAATACAAAAGTTCAATAAGATACCTTTGGTATTTTGGATAAATTTGGAGTGCATTATAGAGAAAAAGATTTTACCATAGGATTTTAGAATAGTACTAGGTTTTATGCACGTGCAATGCACGTGGTAAAATATCATGATTAAATAATTTTAATTTATTTCCTCCTTAAAATGTGTTTCTCGGTTTCACTTTAATAGTTTTTGCTCACTTATATCTCTAACCTTTAGCATTGTAATTATTTTCATTATGTTTGTTTTAATGGGCTATACTGAATTTAAACTTTCATGTTGATAATTGACTTGACAGGAAATAAATGTAATCTAAAGCCAATTTGAATTTTCATATTATTTGGATCAACATGAAACCAAGGTTAACTTGAGAAAGTATTGTGTTACGAAAGTGAAAAATAGTTGAAAAATAGCGTTATATAAAAAGCAAGATGAATAATTAAAGCCAATAAGCCAAAATGATTAATAAAAGTGGGCTAGAATGAAACTAAAGAGAATATGAAGTTTTTCCTAATCATTGATAGACTTCATAAAAAATCATAAATTAAAGATTAATGCTAATTATAGTACATTTTTATATGATAAAAGCATCCACATAAGCATATAAAGTACTAAAATAGTTTATGAAAATCCCTTTGTAAGATTTCTAATTTTACTCAAAAAAATAAACTATTCTGTACAATATTCAGAAAATAGATCTATTATTCCTTTTGTTTTATTTTTTATTGAGTCGAGATCAATCATTCTCCACCTTTATCTTTTTCTTGTGCAATTCTAGATTAGTGTCTTCATCATCTACATCGATTGTGACACTAGACTGGAGGTGGATTTCTTGTGTTGTTATCTTTCGTTAGGCTCGTTCAACTTTTTGATTTCTCATCTTACTTCACAAAGAATGCATGTATTTCCGATGTTCAACACAAACTTCTATAAGTACAAATTTTGATTATTTTCCTGTTTCAATGAGAATAAAGATTAATTTCGTTTATGTAAAATTTTTGTGTTTCTAATTTATTACTTAAATAAGGTTAGGAGTTACCTTTTTTCTCTGCAATGAATTCTTTTGTTGTGCATCCAATAAGAGTATTTGTTGTGTCAAATAATATTATCTTTGCTCTGTCCGTGTCATTTTCCACGAGGATCTAAACTAAATAACTTTATTTTTATTGTCAATTTACCTTAGATTACAATGTTAATATTTGATTTTAATATGTTTATTTATGAAGAAGAGATATTATGTAACCTTGGTACTATATCATCAGCGATTCTATGATATTTATCATTTGGACACACTTATTAACATTTCTATCCACCTTTTTATTGCAGCCTTTGTAAGCATTTCAACTCTATTGGAAATGGTAGTTATCTTTGCATTATAAGTGCAATAGCATGTCTTTATATTGGTAAACTATTTTTAGATTTAATTGTGTGAATTTTAGGGTAGGTCTTGTAAGATCATACCTCTTTCGAATGCTGTGATGAATGCATATATTAGTAATTTGAATTTGTATTGCATTTGTAAAGAGCCTTGATGGAGGTGTTTTTATCTTGGTAGCTTGTTCTGGCTGCATATTAGCGTTAAAATGTAATATTTTTTTATTTATTGTGGTATATGGATATTTGCTTGGTTAAGCTAGAGGAAAGTGAGGATGATGTCAAGTCATCATGCCCCTTATGCCTTGGGCGACACACGTGCTGCAATGGGTGGGACAAAGGGTCGCATTCCTATGAAGGTGAGCTAACTCCAAAAACCTGTCCTCAATTCAGATTGAAAGATCCATTCATATATAATAATAGAGATATGTGGTGGGAATAGTTTAGTAGTAAAAGTGTGATTCGTTCAATTAATAACTTAAATAGTTAAGGGGTCTATCGATTTTTTCATATTACGATAAAAAAAACTTTATTTCTTAAAAACGTTAAAAATCTGATAGTGCTATTACATGCATATCTTTGATCGTGTATTCAAGAATTGACCATTTGTTGGTAGTCATACCCCCAAATAAAGTTACATGCAGAGTCATGCCACTGTGTAGGAAAAAGAAAAAGGTCGATTTTAAATTTTTTTTATTTGCGCTATTGTAAATAAGTATATTTTTTATAACTTTAATTATTTTTTTTGCGAATTTTAAACTTTCAAGTGCTTGATGGTAATCCCTTGAATTCATCTATGTTGTTTACAAGTTTTGAAAATTAAAAAATTTAAGGTGCTTTTTTGTAATTTAAATGTTTGAGGTTATTTCTATAAATTTTAAAATGTTAAGGGTGTTAATTACAAATTTAAAATTTTTTGGGGACTATTGTTAATTTCAAGATCCATGTTTGATGTTTTAGGTTTTGAAAAGTCATAGTGTTTTGTGTAATTTTAAACTTTTGAGGGTATTTTGTGCAAATTTTAAAACTTTTTTTTTGAAATATTTCATGCATTATAATACGTTAGCTATGTATGATTTCTAAATCTTATTCTTTTAAATTGTTGCACTATAGGTAGTTCACATTGGATTAATATAGGATATAATTAGTATTAGGATAGATTAAGATTTAAATGAAATATTCAAAATAGTGTTTCCCATAAATTATTAATCTTATTTTTTTTAACTTGTTGAGTTATCGGTAATTCACGTGGGATTCGTATAAGATATAATTAGAATTAGGATAAATTAAGATTTAAACAAAATATTCAAAATAGTGAAGGGTAATATTGACCATGAAAGCTTTTCTAGATCTCATGCTTTTAAAGAGAGTATGACTAGGTGGGATACACGTGCGTTGAGTGTGGTCAATTATCTTGATTGTTTCTCTTGGATGTATTTTTTACTATAACTCAGATGCAAAATTGTTTAGAGTTAACATTAAATATATTGAAATGTTGGGTAAATTCTTGTCGGTTTCAATCTTTTTTCATCTTAGATCAATTGCATGAAACATATCCTTGTTGCTTCTCTTACTGACAACAACTGCCATGATAGTTGAAATTTTTCTTGATTAAAGACAAGTTCTTCGGATCACACTAAGAACAGTCATGCCAAATAGACCGAATAACATTGTTGTAGCTATGACCTTCTGAAATGTCTTAAATTGGACGATTACATTAGTGAAACATGCATGCTATAATACTTTCATAAAAATGCATCGCAACAAATTGGGGTTTATGGTGTCTACAGAATGTATCTTTCTTATCTTCTATTCATTAAATGGATCCCTCTCATAATACCCTACCTAGAAAACAAGTTATCCTTCAGTAAATGCATTTTATTTCTCATTCTCTCCATCATTTATCAAAATGTCATAACTACTTACAAAACAAACATAAGAGAACAGAGAGAATGAAGGGAAAACTTCACCTTAAAAAACAAATAAACAAAAAAGAAAAGGCAAAACTAAGGAATATCTTTTGTTGTGAACAACTCTGAATGCTCGAATTAATTGAATCAGGTCCAGACACCAGATATATAAACATTTTAGCAAATATCTCCAAATTAAATGTATGAAAGTGATTAGCTTATGCATCCGATTAGCTCATACTTCTTATGCAGGGCGTGCTTCTTGCTAGGGACGTATCCATAGTGCGGGCACTTAGGGGCACGTGCCCCTACCCTTGGAGCTTTTTTTTTTTTGAAATTTATTTCAAATAAGATGTGCCCCACTAGTTTTAACAGGTGTCCCCAAGGCCCAACCCAAAAAAACTCAAAGTCAAGGTCCCTAAGCCCAAGGCCAATCCCACCAATTAAACTCCTACTTATATGATGGATTTATATATCAATTCAAAGAAAATTTAAGGAAAAAAGTTACTTGAAAGTACTATTTTAATATTTTGTTTTGTTTTATAAGTAAATTTTACAAAATGTAAGTACTTCAGTCTTCATAGTTGATTTTGTTTAAGAAAACCAATGTTATTTGATAAAGTGACAAAAAAAGTTGAATGTGGCGATCGTTTGGTTGAATGATTGTTTAATTGCGTATATTGAGAAAGATATATTTTATGATATAGGAAATAAGAAAACCATACAATTAAAACATAAAGCCACATAGAGAGCAATTATGAAGAATTCTTGTTGGAACTTGTATTTTTTTTAGTTTTTTCAATAAAAATGAAACAATCATGTACTGATATGAAATTGATAATTAAAATTATTAAGTATTGTTTTTGTGGTTATCATATTGACAAGGTTCTCTATTGCTAGAATTTATATTATATAGTGATTAATTTAGATGCATAATTGAATATGTGCCCCCAGTGAAAAAATTTCTGGATCCGTCCCTGCTTCTTGCAATCCCTTTTCTTGTAGTAAGTTTCCTAAATCTTGATACGTTCACCTAAACAATTGAAAGATGCATCATAAACTTGTTAAAAGGAAAGATATACACAACAACAGTACAAGTTAAATCCTAATTTAACAAAAAAACTCCCTAAATTCTCAAGGTTAAGAATCAAATTTATAACTGATAAAAAAGAAAAGAACTAAATATACTACAATACCCACTTCTAGTTTCACCCAACCTGACGGTATGCTATCAAAAGCCAGCACTTTTATGCGCTTACGAACAACATAACAAAAACCCTCGAGATCTCGAGGTTTGTACCAAATTAGATCCAAATAACAAAACTAACTACAGGTTTCAATCTATTGATGGGTTTCATAAGTAAAACATGAAACACAGCAAAGCAGTAGAAACGTGCAAAAAATAGAAAACAAATGAGTAATAGGAAAGGCAATGAATGAGAAAATCTAAGGTCGGTGTGTGCGATTGAACTGCATATTGCAAATGATCGACCTCTTCTTTCTAATATGGTGTGTCACACCCCAAAATTAGAGTTATTATATAGGATCTAAATTTAGAGTGTGAAACTAAAATTATACAATACAAACTTCGAACTTCTTCATTTGCTAGCTTATAGATATATTACATGACATGATTTATCTTTCTCCAACTCCATTTACACTAACATTTTCTTCCCATTTTCATGGTAGAACTCTCTTTATACTTCAGCTTGGTCTGAAAAAGGTGGATCAATACAAGGGTGAGCTACACTAGCCCAGTGAGATCACCAATATGTTATATTGTAAAATTTAATAAAATGATGAACAATTAGTAACCGGGGAAATTCAAACTCCATTAATAGCAAAAATAATCAACAATATATGAAATGCAATTATCTCAGTGTCCACTTTTCTTTTGTCTCCATTCACGATAAAACGAAATCAATAATGATAACATTTTAAGGCATAAGCCTTGCATAATCCGGATATACGCCGATCAATCAATATCAATCAATTTACCCATTTAATGTTGACGGGTCCTTTTCAGTGTTATCGATCAATAAGTGTGGTACTAAGTACATATGCAGTATGTAAGTATGATCAATAGGTTATCAGTTCAAATAAAAAAATGTTACATCTTAAATCCGTAACTCGTAACTTATTTGGGCTAATGGTGAAACTAACTGTGTTGTTCACTTTTCTATATTAAACTCAGAAAAAATGAAAGTTTGAACCTAGTAAAATTTGTATGATAACATGTAAAATGTGGCCTAGATAAACAAATGCTTTAATCTCTTTTAAAGTTTAACGTGGCTATAGTAAGGCATAGATAACAAGAAAAGAGGTGAAAGGTGGAATCTTATAATTAGTGATGTTAAAATAAGGTAAGTAGTACTTACTCATTTAATAAAATAGCATAGGCATAAACTAGTAACAGGTGATAGTGATGTATGCTCCCTCATTTAATAAAATAGCATATGCATAAACTAGTAACAGGTGTATGTACTAGTTCTCACTTCTTTAATAAAACAGCATAAACTAGTAACAGGTGTGTAGTAATACTCACTCCTTTAATA
>JBAKGM010031619.1:0-20455 GCA_037177215.1 Asparagus racemosus
GGTTCGTCGGTTTGCGAACCAACCTTCACGAGTCTGATTTGCGGGGACTGATAAGCGATTTTTTCAACGCCTACAATAATGAAGATGCTAAAAATGATTAATCTTCCCTCCTCTTGTAGACTAAGAGAGAGAATTAGTGGCCATTAAATATGTGTTAGTCTCTATTAACTTAGGAGATAATTGGGTGAGCCATTTCCACAGAAGTATCACTTGAAATGGCTCTAGACAAAGTTCGCCGATAATAGTTATGAATAAAGTTCATTCTAGCATACTTCACCTAAATTATCGGTGATGCTGCCCACATGTGCTACTTGGGCGAAGCTCATTCTGGGTGAACATTTCTTGAAGCTTCACTTTGACTTAGTCCTGAGAGAGAGCTTCATTGCGAATTGGGTGAACTTTGCTATGACTTGGGCCAATTTCGTCATGGCTTATATTTGGGCCCATCTGATATGATTAAGTGTTTAGTCCATTGGCATTGGCTTCTTGAGCTTATGTTTGGCTCAAGTATCAGTTTCATGTTATCTGTACTGAGTATTGGTTTAGGAGAAAGTTTGTATATTTTGATCGTCTATAAGACCCCCCCCCAAAAAAAATCAAGATTCTGCATTTGACTTGTAGTGGGGATCAAAATAGTTTGGGCAATAGCTAGAGGTGTACAATTGATCATAGCTTCAGTTGTTTTGTTTTAAGCTAGATCAGCTTCTATTTGACAACTTGATCACGGAGGTCTACTGTTGAACATGGTTTTTTTTGTCGATGATCCATCTTGGTTGAATACTTAGCTGTCTTTCCATCTCTTCTATAAAGAGTTCATCCAATTCTATGTTAGGAACAAAATTCACTTGCCCTTGAATTCAGTCGAGGCCCAAGGAACAACTTATGTTAAGCAATGTTTGCCTAGCCATGGATTTTGGCAATGTTTGCCCAATTATGAGCATTTGAGTGAGGTTCGCTAATTGATAAGAGTCATCAAGACTGTTGCTCCTAGATCCATGCCTTGATCTATGTCTAAGATCTCTCTTGGTAGTCAAAATTTTGGGCGAGATTCACCAAACAGCTTATTCTTAGGCTATCTTTTAGCCATTGAGGGGTCTAATCACTCCTTGTACAGAGTGATTTTTGTGATAACTTTGTTAAAACGCTAATAAAAAGCACTTTCATTCCCCATCTCATTCATCTTCATCTTCCGATGTCTTAGTTTACTCTTACCCCACCGGAGCTCCTCTTTGATAAAGAAGCCAAAATCAATCAGCTTAGTTGAGAGCTGGTCCAAGTTGACAGTGGTTCTATAGAGGAGACCAAGATCATTCGTCAATTAGTGGACTTGTTGTTAGCCGAGAAGGCTTGTCTCGTGCTAGTCATTAAGCACCAGTCAAAGGAGTGATGCAAAGTGAATCACGATAGGGATGCGTGGAGCTTCGAGTGTTAGATTATGCATAGGACCGTTCGAAGGCTATGATGGCACTTGAAAAAGCATCATTGGAGCTCCACGAGCGAGGACTCAGAAAGTGATTAGGTGTCATTTGTTTTCCTCAGACTAGACACCTTCTTTTGTTAACTTGTATTCATTTTTTTATTCCTCAATCGGCTTGTGGTTTGAGGGATGAGAAATTACTTGTAAGAAGAAGGATTTATGATCAATGGAAGAATGAAGTCTTTGTGAAACTATTACTCCTTGTTTGGTCTTTGCATAGTTTTGCCTCTTGAATTTAGGGTAGAGCGTAGGCTTCATATGTAGGGAACGATCATTGAATAAGGTTTGCCAAGTGAAGTCCATCATAAATTAGGCGAAGTATACTCAATTTTGAGTCTTGGGTAATATTCATTGACCTACGGGCGAAGTTTGTTTGGCAATTGAGCGAAGTTCATTGACCTATTGCTGAAGTTCACTCAACAATTAGGTGAAGCTCGCTGAGCAGTTGATGAGACTCACTCAGATGATTTTAAATTTCAAATTCTCCTAAATTTTGTGCTATGATTTGAGGCGAGGATCACTCTTGGGTGAAGTTCGAGGTAGAATCTTTGGGTGAAATTTGCTGAAACCCTATAAGTAGACTATTTATCTTCTTCTTTTTCACTTTGTTTTCAAGAATCCTAAGCCCTCAAAATCTATAAATCTCTCAAAACATTTTCAACCTCAATGACTCCCCACCGTCAACTCACTAAGGGCACGCAAGTCGCTTGTAGCTCTCGTTGGTCAAATCTCACTGCTGCACTTCACGATTAGAGATGGCGTTGGGTAAGTTCAAAAAAGTTATCTTTTTAAGCCCCGCCATCAATGGCAGGGCTATTGGTTGCCAAAATGGCACTTTTTGCACATAAACAGTGCTTCAAAGCACTCGAGCTAGCTTAGTCGTCAACAATGAGGCTTAATCGACCACCTTCAATTGTGAAATTTAGCTTCACCAGTGACAATAAAGCAATGACAATTACCATCAATGGTGCTTCTCAAACTTTGCTCGTCTAGCGAGGATCATTAGTCATTTAAGATTTTGGGTGAACTTCTTCTTTGGACGAAGTTCATGATTTAGCCTACTTGGCTTTTGGGCGAGCGTCATTCCTTGGGCAAAGTTTCCTAACTAGCCTATTCTGCTTTTAGGTTAACTTTGTTCTTTGGGTGAAACTTGTTGATTTAGCCTGTTTGGCTTTTGGGTGAACTTCGCCTAGTCTTGTAACATTTAACCAATTTTCCTTGCTCTGTGATGGGTGAACTTCACTTCAAGAGTGAGCTTCACTCAAGTATGAGCTTAGTGAGCTTTGCCCCTAGGCAGAACTGAACACTTACTTATCTTCAAGTGTCATGTTCCACTATTTTATATGGAGATCTGCTAGGAGGGGGAAAAGATGACATTAGTCATGGTAGCACCGTTTCCTTGAGAGAACTCATCACTGATGCCATGTTCTCTATCCCTAAGGGAAAGTAGTCTAGGAAGCCGTATTTTCTATTTAGTGATAGTAACTTAGCGGTCAACTCCATTTTCAACATGGAGAAGGAGCGTGCCTAAGGAGATTGTCAGTTCTATCCGTTAGTGATGCAACAACATGTGTCATTCATGTATTTGTAGGACACATCCATTCCCCATTCAATACTATTCTCAATCACTTGTAAGAAATACAGTGTGCTGGTGGGTCACTTGAAGCAGGAGGGAGGCTTCTTCAAAGAAGGATACTATGGTCTTAGTATTCTTGGTCTTCTCCCTAGTTTTGTTAAGGAGAACAGACTGGTGAACGAAATACCAGTGGTCACTAACGAGCTCGACAACCAGCTTGCTGAGATTAATAGATAATATCTAGAGGAGGATGCTAGATTCTCGAGTTGGGTTAAGGCCATAGAGTAAAAGTTGGGGTGAAGATCATAGAAGTTTCCCTCGCCACTTTCGAGGAGAGACTGATGGAGTTGGGTGTTTACTCCGTGGTGTGAGCTTCTCTGTGTGAAGTTGAGATCTGTGTTGTATAATGCTAACACCAATAGTTTCTTCACTCATGCAGGGGAAAATGGAAGAGCCTTGCATGAAATGTATGAAGTGTCTCGGTTGCCAATGAGGGAGTGACACTATTAAGAATTCTTCCCCACTAATGCTAAATTAAGGAGTATGGCGCATCATGATCACATTGTCGAGACATTCTAGGAATTGGTCTACCATTTTCATATTTGTCATCAGACAATTACAGGTCCTAGACATGGTGCTCACATTGCTCGTTTGCCTTAGCCCAAATATCTACTTAGAAATGTGAGCAGGAATCACGTTCCTCTCTTATGAAGGCCTATTAAGCTTTGATCCTGAAGGGGAGACTTGAATTTTCAAGCACGATCCCATAGTCCATACAGCTAATTCAGATGGGTGTGAGTTTAGAGCAAGGATCACGTTCGAGAGCTTTCATCACCAAGCTGAAGAGCCTATCTCCGCCCTCAATCTAGTTAAAAGGATGCATCTCAACCAAATGATTGCATTTCTCTTAAAAGTATGTACCTAGCAGTCTTGCTTGTTCATGGGTACAATTTAGCCTTGCTAGCAGCCATGGTCAACTGCATTCATCATAGATTGAGAGACCTGACAATGGAATATTTGAATCAGAAGGAGGGCTGTCCGAAGGAGGAGGCGCCCAATCCAAGGCTAGAACTAGTGTATACTTTTTTAATAGTATGATATACACTCTACTGTTCCTCTCTTATGTAGACCAACACTAAGTGCAAGTAGGGGCCTCGTTATTACAAAGATATGAGTCCTTAAAATGGAGAGTCAAGTATGCTGCGGGATTATGGTGATGATTTGGACGTGCCCATTGAGCAATCGCCTCTGCATAGGCCCATTGACATTAGTACTTGAGAGCCATCGCTCGCCATGAAGCGACAGGAGGAGATACTCATGGCAAGAGACCATGATAGCCTCCATGGCCCTAAAAATAGTCTAAATGCTAATGCTTGGAATTTCCAGTGAAGGAGAAATCTCCTGAGGCTCCAACACATGGACCAGTGGCTGAGCATGCAGCCTGTAAGTTTCCTCCTTTACCACCATTTCTCCACAAAGATTGTGCACTTAGCATCATGTGCTTTTGTTTGTAGATGACGCATCTACACAGCTAGATTGGATGGATTTAGAGAGGAGGAAATTGTTGACTATGACCTCGATGCTTATATCACTGACCCTAATGAGTTTGGTCTCAAGGATGATGCAGACAGATCTTCACACTTCTCAGGTACGATTTTGTCCATTAGGATGGTGTAGTCACTCTAGTTTGATGATTCAAAGTTCATCTATCTCCTTATGTAGATGATGAACTTAAACTGAGAGTCGATATGACTATGACTTCCATGCTTACACCCGTTATCGAGTCTTTGATTCCTATTCAAGACTTGTTAAAGCTAAAGTCTATTGGCGATATGATGACTTTTGAGCTCCCCAGAGAAGCTGAGCTGAGGGTCGAGCCTGAGCCTAAACCACAAATGAACAAGAGACTATATCTGTAGCTACGATTGAGAAATCAGGAAGCTAAAGTTGTTGTTGTCGATGTTGGGCCTAAAATTGCAGCTACAATGATGGCATTGGTCGTACAACATTCTATGCCTTTGGTTGTACCAACCCAGGCTTCTTTCACACTTGCTACAGTTGAGAAATCATGCATGTTCGCTTTGCTTGCTCCATTCGTTATTCCAACCGGGGGCAAACTTCTTATGAATTCAGCTGCTCCTCCCATTACCACTGAGGCTTTGACTGTTACAACTAAAGTGAGCTCGTCGAGGCAAGTGATAGTTGCGATTCCTTTATCTCTGGACTCTGATGATTCAGCCGAGCTAGAGATCTAGATCTTGATTGAGAATCTAATGAGGCTATTTAGTCAGAGTGTTGAGAGGTCTCTAGCTTATGGTAAGGTTTATTTGCCTACACCAGACACTTGTTGCAGAGTTAGTTGACATTCTCGTGTCGGCTATTGGAGCTAGGTGTGCTAAGCCTTATCCAAGGATGATCGACCAAGTGTAACTCTTCTTTTTAGAGTCACAAAACCTTCATTAGACCAATGTCGCTACTATTATAGGGATTGAGTTTCAACATCTCATGGTGCAATGTTGCAGGCTTGGGGAGACTGCTAGGGAAGAAATGGAAGAGGTCAATCAAAGTCTTAGGGAATTGACTGCTCACCTTGCCAACACCAACAATGAAAGTACAAAAATCACTGACGATGTTTCTAACAAGCAGGCCACCATTAATGAGGATAAGGACATTATAGCCACAGCACAGGCCAAGTTAGAGGTGGCTTACAAGAAAAAGGAGGAGCTCAAGGCCAGGTCTGCAGAGTTTACTAATGAGCAAACTCAGAGGATGGAGCGCTTATAGATGAAATGAGATCGATTGGATGTTGTTGAGGTTCAAGCGATCACAGCTGACCTAGAGGCTTTGTGGGAACAAGCTATGAAGGGGACCATTGACGTGCACGAAGCTAGAATGGCCAAGTGTATTGAGAACATCAAGTCTTTATTTGCCAATGACTTAGCCTACCTTCATGTTACATATTATTTGATTTTGAACCAAACTATTTGTAATAATTTAGTTCTTTTCTATAGCAATAACGAATTTACTTTTTTATTTTAAATTCAGATGATAGAGGGACAACATTAACATATTGTACGTTAATGACTCTGAGGGGGGAGTGATCGAGTTGTGGGATTCAACTTGTCAATATAAAGAGAGGAGTCGATGGAGGTGTAATGTTAACCGATCACCGTGATAAACTAATAGAGGTGTGATGTTAACATATCAAGTTTGTAGAATGGGTACTATTCAGATGTGTAGTGTTAATATGATAGTACTGAGGAATTTGATAGTGGTGTAGTGTTAACATGTCAAATAAAATGACCGACAGAGGTGTAGTGTTAACTAGTCAGATTTAAGGGAGTTTAAGAAACAACTTCTGTTAGGTAACTTAACAGTATGAAGGGTCAATAGAGCTGTAATGTAACTGATTGATTTTAGAGGGAGGGACTAATAAAGGTCCTGTGTTAACTAGTTGAATCCAGAGAAATGCAAACTATTCAAAACATGACAATGGCGGAAGATATCTGATAATTTTATAGGGAGGTGAAAAGGGATCAATTCAAGGGTAATATTTCTTAAGAAATAATCTGTTGATTAGTGCCATAAGCATGTTACTAGTTGGGTCAATCAGCCAAAATGCCCCATTTGAGTAGACTTTCTTTATACAAATGGGCCTTCCTATTTCGGTTAGAAATTATCTTTAGTCTTGCGTGTCATGGCCACAGGTTGACGAACAACCAATACCAAATTTTCTTCTCTAAAAGATCATTTCTTGACCCATCTGTTGAAGGCTGTTGATATATGAGACTAGTGCATCTTGATTCCTTGTTGACCTTTGAGTCTCAACTCATCCAGCGTCTCTAATTCTTGAAGGCATTTTTAATGATGTTCTTTGGTTGTCATCTTCTCTGCGAGAGCTTGTTCACAATGGTAGATTTTGAATCTCTAGTGGTACCATAGCTTCTCATCGGTATACCAAGGAGAAGGGCGTAGCACCTGTAGGAGTGCAGACTATTGTTCGATAGGCCCAAAGACACTCTCTAAGATTCTCATTCCAACCTCATTTGTTAGAAGAGATGAACTTCTTGAGAAATTTGACAATAGCCTTGTTGAATGCTTTAGTCAAACTATTAGCAGCTGGGTTGTATGGTATAGAAGCCACATCCTATTGAACTTATTATAGAATTTAAAGAACAGTCAACTGATGAATTGAGAACTGTTATCATGGGCAATCCTTTGGGGAATGCCGAAATGGTAGATGATGTGGTGTTTCAGGAGCTTGACTGCATTGGATGTTTTGACTTCTTTGAGTGGGATGGCTTCGGTCTACTTGGAGAAATAATCAGTGAGGGCCAAGATGAATCAGTAGCAATGGACTGATTTGCCCAATGATGTCCATTTCCCACATCTCAAATGCTCAAGAGGCAATGGTCAGATGTAGTTGTTCCCGGGGTTGGTGTAAGAAGTCTGCATGGAATTGACATGCACGACATTGCTTTGCATGTGTCACTACATCTGTAATCATCATCGACCAATAATAACCTAGACAATGGAGTCAATCCTAGAGTTTGGGTGGTCCAGGTTGATAAACCCCCATGTGCCATCTTGCTCTTCTTAGAGTTCTTCTTGAGCTTTGCTTGATGACAGGCATCATAGCAATACACCATTAAACGATGGGTGGGACAATGCCTATGTGGCAGAATCATAAATGAAGGGGGTCCCCAACTTTGGATAAAGATCGCTTGCTTCTAATTATTGGGCAGTATGCTATGTAAGGCGTAGTCAATGATTGGGTAATGCCAATCATTAGGGTTGAAACCCCCAAGTGTAGTATGAATCTCATTGTCTTTAAGGATCTGCTTGGGATAGCATAGTTGGTGGTTAGCTACTGTAATGTACTTGGTAGACTTGAATGATAAGGCTTAAGTAGAGGCGAGCGATGCCAAAGCATCTGCATACGTGTTCTTGAGGCGAGCTATATAGTTGATGTAGAAGCCTTTAAAAGAAAGAGTGAGCTTTAGTGTCGCTTCATGATACGCCAAGAGAACATTGTGTTTGACCTCATATTCCCCCTTAATCTAGCTGACGATTTGTTTGGAATTGCCATAATGGTACTTCACACCCATATCTTGAGTGAGTTGTAAGCCAATTATAAGGGCATTATACTTAGCGACATTAATGAAACAAGGCATAGTCAATGAATAAGATAGGGGAAGGACATGACTGTGGGGAGCGATGACAACTAACTCCACACCTGCAATGATAGCTCCAGCATGTCCCCGTTGCCATGAGCCATCAAAGTGAATGTGCCACACTTGGTGATTGGAGGTGAAATTCGACTCGAACACCTCATCTGGAATGTCCTCATAGAGTTTGGGAGATTCAGTGATAGGATGATCCACAAGGAAATCTACAATTGCATTTTCTTTCCGCTTTCTTAGGTACGAATATCATATCGTACTGGGAGAGTAGTCTAGCCCATTTAGCAAGACTGGCGTTTAAAGATGTTGTGTTATGAGAATAGTGTCAAGATTGCAAGTACACAATCAAGTCATAGTATAGTATAATATCGAACCCACAAGGAAGGTGTGTAAGAAAACTCTAAATTGGATCCTAGAGTTGTGTGTATACAAATAGGAGTGGAAGAAAAGCGATATAAAGAGTGTGTGATTATTTACTCATAAAAGAAAATGAGAACAAGAGGACAGAAAGAGAGTGGACAAATAAAAAAAATAAAGAATAACAAGGAGGAGAAATAAAGAAAATAGAAAAGAACAAAATCAAGACTAGAAAAATTAACCAAAAAGAGGAAAAATAAAGGAAAGATCAAAACAAGTAAAATATGAAGGAAATCAAGAGAGAAGATAGGAATGTGGAATAGAATTGAATCCACTAGTTAATTTTATTTAGGATTTATAAACTAATCTCCTTTTATTACATTTTACTTTAGATTTATTAAGCATAGACTATCAAACCACTGAAGGAAAGCACAACCTATCACTACAAGAAATCAGGTCTTTAATGACCAAAATTAGTTAAGGGACCGTTTGACCGTCATTAATGTGTATAAAATAATGACAGCTTTAAAAACCTTCATCGAGTGATCACAAATATTAGAGGAATGATGTGAGATGGGTCAACGGCTTTCTAGTCCCTTCATTGATTTGGTCCCAATACCGTTGTTTTTGGGCCTCCTGAGAGACAAAGGAGTCCATTACCTTCATTGATGATAACTCCCAATCATAACAGGACTAAAAAGTTAATCAAAATAATATAAAAAGAGAATCTGAAACCCAAAATCCCTGATATGAAGTCTCTTCATCCCTTTAATTGCAGCGAATGAACCCTAGTTACAAAAATCGTGTTTCTCTTGTTCTTTGTCGTCTCCTGTTCATCGTCATCTCGTATTCATCTTCTTTTGTTTGTCATCTCCTATTCTTCGTCTCTTGATCTTCGTCACTTGATCTTCGTCATCCTCAGTCTAGCAAAGTCCTCAGTCTAGCAAAGTCTAGCACCGTCCTCAATCCAGTGAAGTCCAGTGCCTTCCTCCGTCCAGTGAAGTCCACTGAATTCCTCAGTCCAACAAAGTCCAGTGAAGTCGCCATCCTCTATCTTCACTCGAACTCAGTCATCCTCGGAATCAACACTCGAACTCAGTTGTCCTACAAATCAACAGTCGAACTCAATTTCCTCTATCTTCATGCTTGTTATCGACCAAAGCTATGGACTGACCGATTGTCATCTATTGCCAAAATCTGGTAACCTCTTTTAGTTATTTGAATTGCATTTACACCAACTTGTTTCTTGATGATCTACCCTAATTATGTCGAATTATGTCTCTATACCCTAATTATATATCTGTTTATTGATAATCAGTACTAAAATTTTCTCTATTTTTCAATAATGTTTTTGACAGTATCATATGTGAATACCTAGGGCTTGAATATTTGAATCTCTATAATTATATATCTTTTCATAATTTTGATGCTTTTTAGCTTTGAAATTAGTGCCGCAATTTTGAATTCTTCACATTTAGATTAGAAATTATTAATTATGTGTTTTGAAAATTTGAACTGCTATTAAAATATAACAATGAACCATTAGTTAATGAAAGAGTATGTATATCAATTAATTTCACAAGATGAAGAGGATGATTATCCAAATTGCTTCAAAGTAAGACTCAAAATTTTCACTCAATTCAAAAGATGACGGTGACTACCAAATTAAAAAGTATTTAAAGAAAAACCCTAAAAGAAGTTAAAAACAAAATCAATAAATTGCCCAACAGAGAATCATAAAATTGTAAACTGCAAATTTGAGGCCCTAAATGACATCAGATGCCCAAAAAATAGCAAATCTCATGGGAAAGCGATGAGCCTTGCTCGTTGGCCTATTTTGCTTGAGCTGTACAAATTTCGACCCATTCTGACATTTTGACTTCTCCATCCTACATAACTTTTTGTCCTATATCAATCAAAGAAGGGAACATTTGGCAATATGCTTAAAAGATGAATTGGAGATGGAGATTGAGCTTGCTCGATCATTTGAACCTTTATACGAGCTCAAAAGCCATCAACTAGATAGTTTATAGTTCCTGTCTTGTTGTATTCCTAGTTTATAGTTCATGTTGTGTTGTATTCAATCAACTTGCTTTGGCTTAAAAGTGGGTACAGGTATATATGTTCGCATTACCACCTAATTTTATAGTGTTACCACATTTCCTTATACCATTACAAATTTAGTTTTGTTTTGTTCGTGTCAATAGAAGATGCAATTTGTTCATAATGTAACATCTTTTCTTTTGATTATTGTTTGTTTGTTATCTTTTGTGAGAATTGTCTTATGATCATGGAGTGCTCTTTGGTTTTCGATCTGAGCTCAGTATACAAAGGTTTTTTGTTTATGTATTCTTTATCTTATAGGATTTTATATATGTTTGCTTTTGTAAACATTTGATGAATGTTGGTGGTTATATATAAGTTCTGAAATTTCTGGTTGTTCTCAGAATATGAGTCTTGATTCCGCCCATTCATTTTCAAGATAAGGTAGAGCAGTGTGTGTAATTGTTGTTGCGTCTCAAGTATCACACATTCTTGTGGGCATTTGTCACTAGGTCTAATTTAAACAAGCATAACCTTTGAACAATATCTTTTCTTGTTGCTTGCCAACAAATGTAAAGTTAAAAGAACATGCAAATATTCACATTTTTCATCTTTAACTGTTGCTCGTGATTCTGCAGTTTGAATCTTCCTTATTTCAAACTATCCAGTTAGCTATTACACATATTAAAGATATAAACAACCTTCATCAGCTGATTATAGGTAATTTTCAACCGCTGATTATAAATAATTACTTGAATGCCACAAAGTTATCTAGTTTAATTAAATGCAATGAACATATAAAAATTGCTTCAGTCAATAACTATTAGTGAAATATCACTGCAAAGTAACCACTGAAATTAGATCAATCAATAAATGAATTAGCATAGTCATGATAATCACTCAAAGGCCATAGATTTGGAATGCTCTAGGGTTGCTGATTTGATTCTGTAAATCATGCATAAACAATAACCCTTGTTTAGATATTATCTCTCTCTTCCCCCCCTCTCTCTCTTATTTCTTGTATGTAGATATCGTCTAGTCCATTGTGTTTGTATTAGATATCATATGCATTTATAGTGGCGTGGTAGAAGGGATACTTGTAGCTCGAACAATTTAAATATTTCCTTGTTATTAGACATCATATGCACTTACCATTGATTTTTTGTCTATAGTTTTTTATGTGATTATTGAAATGTTTGAGTTATTTTCAGGAGGTTTTAGTATATCATTTTGAAATGGTGCCGGGTAAAAACTGGATGAACCTAGTAGATGATGATAGGCTTAATCTAGAATATGAAGAATGGATTGATAGGTTTCTAGGCTATGCGTATGAGAAGTTAGGGGAAAATTTCAATCCTAAATGGAAGAATGGTGACTTTCAAATTCAATGCCCATGTGTTAAATGCAACAATGTAAAATCTAGCGACCGTCATTTAGTAAAGACTCACCTAATTGTTCATGGAATTATTAAAAACTACACATTTTGGTGTCATCATGGGGAAATACAGGGAGAGTCTATATCATAGTCAGATGAAGAACCAGAAGAAATGATAGAAGAAAGTGAGAGTGATGACGAAATGCCAGAAATGATTGGAGATTTATTCCATAGTTTGCCAAATATTGTTGCAACTGATATTAATGACAAGTCATCAAGTCAAGCTATTTTTGAGCAGGAGCCAGATGGACATGCAAACTAATTCTACAATCTATTCGGTGACTCTGAGAAACCTTTGTATGAAGGCTCCAAATGTTCGAAATTGGGTACCTTAGTGAAATTTCTTTACATAAAGAGCATAAGTTGATGGGGTAATAAATCATTTACGATGTTGCTCCAGTTTCTAAATGAAGAACTATTACCTAGGGAATCAACTCTTCCTAATTCTTATGATGAGGCCAAAAAGTTGATTCGAGACCTTGGCCTCTTGTATGAAAAAGATTGATGCATGTTCATTCATTTGCATGTTATTCTGGAAGAGTGACGAGTGTCTCGATACATGTAAAAAATGTGGTACTTCTAGGTAGAAGCTTGATAAGCATGGTTAAGAGATCAAGCACAAAATAAATGGTAAACAAATACCGTTAAAGACTCTACGATACTTTCCTCTTAAGCTGCGATTGCAAAGACTTTTTATGTATTCCAAGATAGCTTCTGATATGAGATGGCACCATGAAAGACAAGTTGAGGATGGAGTGATGAGACATCCAGCTTGACTCCGAGCCTTGGAAAAAGTTTGAAAAGCTACATGAAAACTTTGCCTTAGAGCCCTGGAATGTTAGGCTTGGGCTTGCAAGTGATGGTTTCCAACCTTTCACAAATTCAAAAGTTTCATATAGCATATGGCCGGTTTTACTTATTCCATATAATGTTCCACCTTGGATGTGCATGAAGCAATCTAATTTCATTTTATCTATGCTCAGTCCTAGTCCAAATGGTCCCGGAGATGTGATTGACACCTATTTACACCCATTAATTGAAGAAGTAAATGAGTTGGGGGCATCAGGCCTTTGGACATATGATGCATCTCTAAGACAGAATTTTAATTTATGTGTAGCACTCATATGGACTATTAATGATTTTCCTACATATGGTAATTTATCTATATAGAGCACTAAGGAAAAATTTGCATATCCTTGATGTAATAAGCACACATACTCTATCAGATTATCTAATGGAGGCAAGCAAAGCTACATGGGTCATTGTCGCTATCTAGATGAATCTCACATATGGAGAAAGGATAAGAAATCATTTGATGGTACTAGGGAGCTAAGGCTATTTCCACTGAAGCTGTCTGGCGATGATATCCTTGCTCATGTGCAAGATCTTGTAGGGATCATGTTAACTAATCATCTTGAGAAGAAACTAAAAATAACATGAAAGAAGAGGGGATAATTGAAATAAGAAAAGTTTTTTTTACTTGCCATATTGGGGAACCCTCTTATTGCAACATAATTTAGACATCATACACATCAAGAAGAATATTTATGATAATTTATTGGGAACAATGATGAACATCAAAGGCAAGACAAAAAATAATATCAAATCATGTCTTGATTTAAAGCAATGGGTTTAAAACTAGAATTACATCCGATCTAGAATGGAGATAAACTTGTGATGCCAACATCTTCTTATACTTTTTCCCAGGAAGAGCAAAACACATTTTGTAGATTTTTTAAGGAGTTAAAGTTCCATATGGAATTTCGTCCAATATTTCTCAATGTGTTTACCTTAAAGAGCATAAGATTTTGGGGTTAAAGAGTCATGATTGTCACATTCTTTTAATGCGGTTAATTCCTATATCAATTCATGGCCTTCTTCCTGCAAAAGTTTATGAACCAATTATTGAACTTTCCATCTCCTTCACCATGCTATGTGCCAAGACATTAAGGTTGGATGAATTGAAGCAAATTGATGAACAAATTCCACTTACGTTATGTAAGCTTAAAAAGACTTTTCCACCTTCAATTTTTGATATTATGTTTCATTTAGCAGTTCATTTAGCATCAGAAGCCATACTTGGTGGGCCCGTTCGATTTCGATGGATGTACCCTGCGGAGTGTCAACTTTATACTTATAAGTCATACTTTTAAAACAGTGCAGATCCAGAATGCTCAATCACCAAAGGATATATAGCAGATGAATGCATGACTCTTTACTCAAGATATCTAAAAGTCTTCCAGACAAAGTTTAATCACCTTGAACGAAATCATGAAGATGGCGGTAGAGAATGTCATGAAAGATTCTCGATTTTTGGACAAAGTGGGTAGGCATTGGGTGTCGTGAGCACCCGCCATCTTGATGGACATGAGTGGTTAGAAGCTCATATTTATGTTCTTAAGAATTGTAATGAAGTGCAACCGCACATTGAGTAAGTTATTAAACTTTATGATTCTATTAACACATCTTTTATACTTAGTTAAAATTAACCAATTTATGTTATTTTACTGTAGGGACTACAATGAATTTGGGGCAGATCTCACTATTCAATATGATGATAAAATATGGAATAAAAACTTTACCAAGTAGTTTCAAACTCTAGTAAATATCTTTTTACAATTTTTTTGGTCATTTTGTTACATTTGTCTATATCTTGAACATACCCTAGTTTTGTGTAGGTTTTTGAGCGTTATCAAGAAAATGATTTACTTTCATTGTCTCATAGTCTAAGTAAAATTGTCAAAAGTTTCACTTGGTTTGTCATAAATGACTTCGATTTCATACAGAAAGTTGAGATAATTGTTTGTTTACATAAAATAGCAGGGTTGCTGTTGTTGGTGATACTGGTGATGGTGGATATATAGATTATTACGGAGTCTTAGTTGAAGTTGTTGAATTGGATTACCTCAGTGGAAAATCTATTGTTCTATTTCGTTGTAAGTGGTGGGATGTGTATGGCAAAGGAAAAGAGGTAGCTTTAAAAGCAGATAAATATACGTTTGTCAGCGTTAACTGCCGACACTTACTAAATATAAATGAGCAATTTATACTTGCTAGCCAAGCATCACAAGTTTTTTACGTTCAAGATATTTCCAACAAAGTTTCTCATGTAGTTCTTAAAGCACAGCCTCGTGATTCCTATGACATGCTACTAGAAAAAGATGATTGTAAAAATGCATTCGATGGAACTAAAGCTTATTTGCAAGAAGAATCATTTAAAGCTCAGACTACCGCATCCACTTCATTGGTCAACGATAGTATCAATTTGAGGAGGAGTGATGTCGATCCAATGATTGTGAATTCAGCTTCAACTTCAAGAAAAAGGAAAAAGACTAAACTAGAGGATTAGGATGCTTTCGTTGAAGAATAAGACTAGATTAGTATCGTATTATTGAGATAATTTTTGAGTTGTATCTTGAAATATTAATTTCTTTTCTAGGACATGTTTCTTTTATTCCTATTTCTTATGTAGCTTTCATGATTGCATTCGTTCTTCATTAGAGCGTAATGTTTGTGATTCATAGTTTTTACTACTATTCTTTCCTCTTTTATGTTTCGTTTATATATAACTTATAAAATCAAACTTAAATTGCTTTTATTTTTAGGCAAATGAAAACTCAGGAAGTAACTTCCAAATAAACAAGGCACGACTTCTAGCACTCGGTGCATTACAAAAGAAGCACATTGAAGCCCATAGAGGAAATTCATTAAGCAAGGGGAAACTTCTTACTTCTCTTAGTAAGACTTTGAATAATCAAATTCTGATACAAACTCAACATAAGAATGCAGGTTTTGGCGATGAATCACAAAACTTTGCAGAGGAGATTTTTGTGCAAAATTGCTGGAGAAGTAGAAATATTAGCATTGAAGAAAGTAACGATTCACCAAGTTTATAAAAAATATAATTTGTTAATATGATTTTCTCATCTTTCATTTAATATTATTTATAATTCAATTAATAAATTATCCTATGTAGGATCAAATACTGATGGAGTGGAAGCTAATGATGAAATGCAAGATAACCCTCCACAATAAGTTATACTATAGCCATGAGCTTTTTTAACAAATCAAAGTATGTTGTTTCTGCAGCTGACTGCTATTGTTTCTGCTCTTGCTGATGTAGAAACAATAGTAGCAGTAGTTGGACTGCTAACAGTTGTTGTTCCTCAAGTATCCGAAATTGCTTGATCTTTTGCATAGGCTTGAATCTGATTTGTAGTGTCAAATATCCAAAATTGCGATGAACATATATATTACACATTGCAACTTTGGTATGAAAGCACATTTTACAGTCCTTATATAACCTTTATTTTTCCTTAGCATTAGCTTTATTTTGCTATGATTTAACATATGGTGTATACAGGTGACATTCCTCAAAAGAAGAAAAATCCGCCACGTGGTGCAAATCAATGTGCAAGATTGAATAACTTGCCGAAGGGAATACAAAAATGGTTACTTTTTATCAAAACAGAGCTCTTGAACCTGATTATAACTTGCCGAAGGGAATACAAAAATGGTTACTTTTTATCAAAACAGAGCTCTTGAACCTAATTTTTCATAATATCTTGGTATCATAATTCGTGATAGAAATATGTGCTCAGTAGCCATGGAAAATTGGACAAAAATACCACAATAGAAAAAGACCACATGTAGGCATCCATCATGGTATGTTCAAAATTATTTCTTTGATTTTGGTCTTTATCTCTTATAAATAAAATTTTAACTCAAATTTTATGTAGGGTAAGTTTGATGCCACAGATATGGAGCAAAGAAGAGATTCGATAATGAGTTGGATGCATGATTTGTGGAACAAGTGGTGTGGTCACATGCACAAGTTTCATGTGAAAGGAAAATCACTACAAGATGCTCTACGAAATCGACCTAACAGAGTGCAAAAGGAGGATTGGGACTGGCTAGTTAAGGAAGACTATTTTAGTTCTAAATTTCATGTAATAATCTCCTATTCTTGTTTATTGTTTTTATTGTAAATAGACTGATTGATTAAAATTTTCTTTTAATGCATATGTAGAAAGTGAGTGAACAAAACACACTTAATAAAGATAAAAGAAAGAAGCTACACCATACAGGTAGTAAACCCTTTAGGCAAATCTCATGGAAAGTGGTATACACTCAAAGCTTTTTTCCTATTTATTTGATGACTACTTGGTATTTAGTTCAATGTTAAATCACTTTCACTGAATGTTTGAATAAAAGGTGGAAAGTCAGGAAATGCACTCGATGTGGCAACAATGTGGCGGGAAACTTGAAAAAAAGCCGATGAAACACTAGAAGCTGGGGATCAAGAGAAATATGTAAGTGGAACATATGTTGGTTTAATATACATCTTTATATACTAATAAAATAAGTTTGACTTTTGTAGGATAAAATCATTCATGCCAAACAAACAAACCCTTCAATTTCAAACATTGAGGTAATTGAGAAAATTTGGGGTAAGCAATCTCATGGTCATGTCACTATTTTTGGAGGGGGGCCTTCATTGAAGGATTTGAGGGGACCTCTCCCAAGCCGATCTGACTTGAAAGCACAAGTTATTGAAGAAAAAATAAGAACTAAATGCTTCAATAACACTTAGATGAGCAAGAACAATAGCAGCAACAACAACAGCAAAGGATGTCTGACTTGGAGACACAAGTGAAGGCTATGCATGATACATTTATTCGGCAACAAACTACTACTTCGTCGACTCCTTGTACTCGAGAAGATATGCAAGACTAGGTAATTATTTATTTAAAATAATCTTATTACTTTTAAGATTGACTATTTGAACTCGAGAAAGTATGATTTTTTTCTTAACAATATAATATTTGCAATTGTTCTGAAATTGAATTTTTTTTATTTATGTGATTGTTTTTATTTTTCAGGCTATTGAAGGTGGGAAGAAAGGATTGATTGCTTAAGATTTTAAATGCTTTTCCAAATTGCTTATACATAAAATAATCTTAGACACTTTATTTTATTTTGTCTTGGATAGTTTTTTTGAACAATTGGATATTATTAAGTATTATTAGAACTTTTTGACATATTTGTGTTGTCTATTGTGAATATTATTATCAATTTGAAAGTATAAATAGATTTAGTTCTACGATGTATCCAAAAAAAGGGAAAACTATCATTAAAGTGTTTTGGTACATCTATGAAGGGAATACACCATCATTGGTGTGTTATTAATTGCCCGCCATGGAGACTTTTATGATGGTACGTATCCATCATTAGTTAGTTTTTAGTGACAGGCTTGTCAACCACTGTTAAACAACAACGATGGAAATGTCAAACCATCGTTACACAGCTACGACGAGAATGAGAATCCGTTATTACACAACTACGATGGGAATGACGACCCGTCATTACACAACAACAATGGGTAAATGGCCCCGTCATTACTAGTAACGATGGTGAAATCTATCAATGCAACGAAGACGACGGCAATGTATCCCGTTATTATTGACCCTGTCACAACGGGAACTAAAACCTTCATGACACTTTAGTGAAGAAGGATTTTACGATGGGTTGTGAAGGGATTTTATCCCATTGTTAGCATACAAAGGTGCATCTAGTTGGTTTGAGTTCTCCTACACCTAGTTACTGGCAGACCGAAAAAGGAAGCAAATTGACACTGGCCCCTAAGTCCAAGAGTACCTTATCAATGACAGTATTTCCTATCACACATGAAATAGTAGGACAACATGGATCCTTATTCTTCAAAGGGATGGGCTTTGAGAGCATACCACTGATATTGGCAGCAAGAAAGGCTTTCATTGGAACATTTATTCTTCTCTTCTTAGTGCACAACTCTTTCAAGAATTTTGCATAAGAAGGGATTTGTTCAATTATATCTAATAGAGGAATGTTACCTTAACCTGCTTGAAGGTTTCTAGGATTTTCTCCTCCTGAGTGTAGTATTTCCTAGGCCCGAGTCTATCTGGAAAGGTGGCAACTAGTTTAAAACTATCAACATTAGGCTCAGGTTCAGGTTCATGCTCTTAGTCATTAGAAGCGGGTGATTGCTGAATAGAGTCATCATAAGGAGAGACAATTTGTTCCAGTTCAAGAGTTTTAGTTGAAGGTATTCTAACTTGATTATCAGCTTATTTTCCTGACCGTAGTGAATGGATTGCATTTACTTGAGCTTGGTAGGTTAAACTTGATCCCATGTCCTTAGGGTTGGTCACTAGTCGACATGGAAATGTTCCTTTCTCTCTCACTCATAACACTAGCTATTTGGCCAAGTTGGGTTGCTAACCTAGCTATAGCTTGAGTGTTGGAATTGAGCATTTGTCCGGTTGATCGCATGAAGGAATTTAAAGTGTTGGATGTTTGAGTCAACAAGTTGGCGGTCTGTGTAGAAGCTTTAATCATGGTTTCCATACCCCTTTCCAAAAAAATTGAGATATTTATCATGATCAGAGTTTGGAGGAGAGTGATTTACAGATTGATAATAAGGAGACAGATTTAGATATGGAAGATTTGGTTGTTGAAAATTGGTTTGAGAACTGAAAGAAACTGTGTTTTTCCTAGGAAGTTGTTGGGTTGAAGAGGGAGTAAAATTTTGATTTCCGGAGTAGTTTCCTTGATTCCATGTAAAATTCAGATGATTTCTCCAACCTGGATTGTAAATTAGAGAAAATGGATCATTCACAGGACATTGGAATGCAACGTTTACCTGTCCTAGTGGTTGACTGTTTCCTAAGAGAGGACATTTCTCTAAAACATGGGAATGGAGAAAGACAGTTGTGACAATCTGAGGTAGAAACTTGATTGATTTGAGCCAGAGCTCATTCTTTAATTTCTAAGGCTTCTAACCTGCACATGATTGTAGCCATCTTTGCTTCAGGCTATGTTCATCTCTATGGGAAAATCACTGGATTTGGGTTGGGAAACTGATGAAAATCAATCATCACAGTGTTCCCACTACATGGTTTTCTCGGATAAACTCTCTAAAAAATCCCAAGTTTCATTAGCATTTTTCTTCATGAAATCCCCTTCACACATTAATTCTAAGAAAGTTTTTGAATTATAATCCAATCATTCATATATGATTTGGCATAATCGCCATTTTTCAAGACCGTGGTGCGGACATTTGATAAGAAGATCTTTAAATTTATCAAATTATTTCCAGAATGGCTCTCCCGGGACAATCTTAAAGTTTTGAATGCTGTTTCTAAGCTTAACCGTTTTGTGGATAGGGAAATAATTCTTCAGGAAAACAGTAACAAATTCATCCCAAGTTGAGATGGAATTTATAGGTAAGCTCTACAACCATTTTTTAGCTTTGTTCTTAAGAGCAATTGGAATGAATCTAAGCTTAATCGCATCTTCAGATAAGTCCCTCATCTTAATCATGAGACACACTTCCTCAAACTCAG